>SNQJ01S0034519.1:67235-100725 GCA_010110895.2 Picea sitchensis
GAAGAAACACATGTTCTTAACCATTAGGCCCACTCAAACTGTATAATTGTTTGTTAAGGATTGAGGATCCTAGTAATTGTTGATTATATTGGTTATCTCCATTGAAGGATTTGGTATATGTTATTTTTTATGTTTCCATCATGGGCTTAGATTGCTTATTTTACTCTAATAGTTGATGATTGTCTTTTATGTGCTTTTTGCATAAATTTTTTAGAGGAGCGATGCATACATGATTTAGTTTGCAGCTAGGAGGTTTATTTTTATTTGTGTTTTCAATATTTCGTCATTTTTTTTTTGTTGTTATTGCAAAAAGGTAAATTTCTTTTTTTTTTGGCCAATTTACTCCTATAGGACAACCATACGTCTTGGTTATTTTTTCACTTGTATGTTAATACTTTTGACATTATTTTCTTTAACTTTTAAATATTTATACACTAAAAAACTTTCTTATTTTAAAAGTAAATTAATTAGTTGTCGTAGTTATGTTTTTGCAAGTGGCAGAGAACCATTTGAATACCGATTTAATTCAAAGGGTTTGACATGATAGCATGTAAAAAAAACAGGATAACCATGCAAAACCCACTCCTTTTCTATACATTACCCATTTTTTTGTGGTTATTTAGTTCTGATAATTATTCACACACATCATGGTTTCACTCTTACAAGATTCTAAATAAAATTCCATTTAATTTTCAAGCATTTTCATCTCGCTAGAATTGCTATTAGAAAAAAAAATTGGACTAGGATTCATTGAGAGAGTGTGAAGACAAACTTGGAACTTGTTGGTCCTAACTCCACTTAATGAATTCCTTAGTCCCTCTTTATTCTTATTATTAGTTTCATTGACATATTTAATTGAAAGTTTTATTTTCAACTTGTCCATATTTTTATCCCATTCGCCAAGGAATTGGTTGAAGTTTTCTTTACACATGACGATTATGCATCTAAAAAATAACTTCAACCCTACTCCTTTGGTTTCTGTAGTATATTTTTCATTCATTTATCATTATTTAAACATGATAATTGTGAGAACACCCAAGTTGAAGGATAAGGGTGTGTAACTCAATGACTAGTTGATGGTTGGTTTTCCCTGCCATCATGCCTACTATGGTTAAAGATAAGTTTAGTAGGGAGCGCGAACTAATATTGTTAAATTTCTACACTTTTGTGCTATTTTTTCATCAATGTATTTTTTTTTCTACTTTTACTATGTTCTCTCCCTTATGCATACAACCACATTCGTATGGCCTCAAGTTGTCTATAATATTGCAAATATAGTGCTCAGATATCACAAATCTATTTTAGATACTATTATTTTTCCACAACTGCAACATTATAAGCCTCCTAGCTAGGTCTCATTACCCCATTGTAACATCTCTACTACTAAAAACTTTCTAAATACAGTTCTGATACCAACCTGTAATGCCCCCCATTACCAACACTAAAAAAATGCTCTGATACCATTTTGTAGCATGCCCAGATTATTGTTGAGCAATGCCACTCCAAAAATCTAGTGCAAACATTCTACACTATAACGTTCCACTACACGGATACATGTGAAGTAACACACATGATCCCAACCTCGATCGTACCACACAAATTTTTCTCTTCATATACTAGTTATATGAACATAATTAACATATAATATAACTACGTGCACAATCATTCAGTGCACAGAAGTATTACTGCACATGTAACCACTTTGAACACCTGATTACTATTGTGGGTGCAACCACTCCGGTGTCGCACACAAATTCAGTTCTCTTTGTGCGTGTGGATTTTCTTCCTCATGCACATAACAACTCCAGCCTCATGCATGCACAGATTATTTTCATGTGTGCACAACAATGATAACCTTTCCTTGGAAACTCATGAACATTGTTACAAATTTAACTAACAAGAAACTCAATAAATTTCATATTATGGATGTGCAACAACAAATACTACATACAACATCATGCTTACATGTACAAACAAAATCATACAGAATAAATGATAATTAATTATATGCAACATTATACATAAAATAAACCCATATCAAACATAGATAATTAAGCACCCAATAAATTACAAAAGCACATAAAGGAAACTTATATTTTACAAAGAGTCACCAATTGTTCACAGAGGTCATATGTTCCTCCGAACTAGAGACTCTATTGCTCTTAAAATTTCAGCAACATGTCACCCTTGAGTTGGGGCTTAAACTTCACCATGGAAAAAGGATTCCTAGTGCTAGGATAAGGTTTGATAAACAACAAATTCTTTTAGTCCAAGGTGCCCAACTACTGCAACTAGCTGACAATCTTTCCTTCCCCACATGTTTTTCCAATCCCAAGTAGTGTACCCATTCTTCGCTCAACAGTCCCTCGGCTATCCCATTTCCATTCTAAGGATTCAACAATAGAACAAACAAGAAGTCTAAGAGCTTGTAACTAATTCCCACCACACTAGGGAATAATTCCTAGCAAATCTATCACCTAGAGAGAATGTTTACATTCTTGAAAACTCACCTCTTCGACAACAAATATCTCACCTTGAGAGAATTCTCGCGGGACTAACAACCTACCTCTTCAACAACAAATCTCTCACCTGGAGAGAATGCTCACAAGATTGAAAACCCACCTCTTTCACAACAATTAATATGGTTACAATATGGAAAACCACTTTCTAATATGTTCTCTATCGATAAGGTAATGGTTGTCCCTCTCATTCATATGGTCTGGCCCCTCCAACCCATGAAAAATGAATGGATACCCCCCAAATACACTAAGGTTTGACCATATATTTGAATGGTCATAACTTGAAACTTGTCACCTTCAAAATTATATTTAACCAGTTGGTGAGTTTCTCCTTCCCTCGGGAACTTAGGATAAATAAATATCCATAATTATACATTTTGGAAATATTAATAAAATATTCCCTTGGACTTAAGTATCCTATTTTCCCTTTTCAGTGGAGTTTATCCCCCCATCTCTTTTTGTTTGATTGTTCTACTCGCAGTGATGTGATTTTATTAATAATTTGAGTGTAATTGCATTTTACATGGATAGGTGCACTGGCCTTTTTGCATCCTGGCTCACTAACCCAATAACCACAGTCTCTTTGGCCTCATATACATATACATATACGTATATGTATATGTATATGTATATGTGTATATATAGATATGTATATATATAACTTGATCCAATGTGCACTTCAAGGTAATCCTCATGCACTTACAAAAGTGCACGTAAAACTATGGAATGTGCACACCCTTCCCTTTATGCGCAATCCACATGAACTTACTCAGGTACATGCAACACTGTGGAATGTGTGCACTATTTCTTCGAAAAATAATCCTGACACACTACTTAGGTGCACGAAAAAATAAACCAAAACTTGGTGCGAACGACTCACTATCATAAATGTACATTTAGAATTTCATGTGTGCACAACACATAACCAACACTTGGCGCCAATGAATCACCTTCCTAAATGTACATTTAAATTTTTTTTTACAATTGGATTTGGACTAGGGATATTACAACAACGATGGTTCTTTGTGACTCTTATTTCACATATTTCGACCTACATCTTCCTTATCTACAACTAGTTCTTTCTCTCAAAAAAGGTAATGAGGGTTTGTTTCATATTTACAACCTTTCCATTTATACCTACAATTGCACAGGAAAACTTTCCATTCATATCTAGCACAAACCCCAACTTGGAATTTCTTGTGCCCAACACCACTCAATTAATACCTTGGTCCCTTTTTATTCTTATTATTGGTTTCATTGACATGTACCATTGAAAGTTTTATTTTCAACTTTTCAATGTTTTCAGGCCATTAATAAAGGAATCAATTGAATTTGTCTTTACACATGGTGACTTTATAGATAACCAAGAACTTCAACCCCATTCCTTTGGGTTGTGTAATATAGTTTCCTTTCATTTTTCATTATTTAAACATCACTAGTGTTTCAATACCCAAGTTAAAGGCTAAAGGTGTGTAACTCAATGAATGGTTGATTGTTGGTTTTCCCTTCCATCATACTCACTATGGTTCACGTTAAATTTAGTACGTAGGGTGAACTACACCATTAAATTTGTATATTTTTGTGCTAAATTTTCATTTTCATCTGACTACCTCTAAAAGGGTTCAAACATAATATAAAAATTTTCATAAAAACATGTCACAAAACAATAAAATAAAAAATAGGGATTCATCCCACTACGTCAAAACTTTGATTTTCTATAGAAAACACACACACACACACACACACACACACACACACACACACACACAAATAGTGTGTGTGTGTGTGTATTTTTCATTTTTTTCAACCATGAGACATGATTGTGAATGCAAGATGTGATTTTACCTTGTGGAAGCCAATGAATCCTCCTAAGGAACCCATCAATATTTTTATCCTTATTATAAAAATAGAGACCATTTTTCTATTCAATTTCATATTGATTATTAACTAGTTTGAAAAATGATTAGCTCAACCCTTGTAGGAATACCATTCTACTTGTGTAATCTCAATGAAATTCCCTTGGGGGATACTTGGACTTCTTCCTTTGGACATATACCATTCTTCCATCAAGTTATCTTTAAGAGCCAAAAAGTACAAGTGAAAGGAAGCAACTAACCCCTCCTTTTGTGAACTACGTGGGGCATTGTATACTCTAGCCAAGCGAATTATTCCAACTCACTCTCTTTATAAAAATAAGAAACCACATATTTTTAGATAAAAGGTATATTTATTTTCAATCCAAGCATTAGTCAGGATTGATAACTCCATGGTATGATTATTCCATTAGCATGAAGCTTAATAAATACAAAAAGATGCAACCATTGGTGTTCTCCAATGTATGACTCTTCCTATAACCTATGACACTTCATATGTACATTACTATTACATGTAACACAACCAAAAAGGATTACATGTCCAACATTCCCCCCCTTAATTTGAAGGTGTGTGTGTGAGTACAAGCATCAATCTTAAATTCTCTAATTTTTCTCTTCCAAGTGTTTTGGTGAAGATGTTTGTAATTTTCTCATTTCTTAGCCCTCCTACTGTCAAGAAAGAAATCCTTACTTTTAGATGATTCAGTGCTCTGAAAGTGTGATTAATCTAACCCAGCTATGAAAGAACTTCCTGCTAGCTTTACAGGCCCCATATCTAGACCCTAGATAAACTTAGCTCTGCTCGCTTAGTACTGGGCATTGGTCCTGCTGTGATAAGGAATTTCTCTACCTTGTTGGCTCTACTCAGGGTAAGATCTTACCTATTGTGGTTATTCAAGTGGTGATCAAACGTACAAAACGATCCATTTCAATGGGTTTTCGCGAAACATGCACTCACTTCGTTGAAAGAACCTGCTAGGCTTAAGAGAATAGTATTTCCCTCTACATGATATCGAATTAGGTGATAATTTGTGTTGATGTTCTTGGTTCGATCATGGAATATGGGATTCTTGAATAACTTGATTGCAGAAGTATTTTCAACTAGATGATTAGTAGAATTCACTTGTGTCTCCTACAAATATTTAAGTATTTTCCCGAGCCACACAATATCCTTTGTCTCTTTTGCAATTGCCACATATCTTTCCTTTGTTATGGAATATGTTGGAACTGCTTATTTTCATGATCTCCATGAGACAATTGTTGGTCCAATACTCATGACATAGCTTGAATTTGATACTCCATTTTCCTTATCCCCATCAAAGTTTGAATCGAAATATCTGATCTAGTTTAAGTCATCCACCTTAGAGTACCTTAGTCCAAAATATCGAGTTCCTTTCAAGTATTTCAGAACTCTTTTTGTGGTAGACCAATGTCCTTCACAAGGATTTTGCATGAACCTAGAAAGAATCCCAACAATAATTGACATTTTTTTTTTGGTGGTAGTAAGATATATAAGACTTCCCACAAGTTGTGTATACTTGGTTGCATACTCAGATTCATTCCCTTATTTTGATGTGAGTTTCAAATTCTTATCCAATGGAGTAGAAGCAATATTGCACTCAACCATGACAAACTTGTTTAACACTTCTCCAGTGTACTTCTTCTTGGATATGAATACGTACTTTGGATTTTATATCACTTCAATTCTCAAATAGTAGTGAAGATGTCCCAAATATGTCATCTCGAAGAATTTATTCAACTCTTTATTTATTCAACTCTTGCCTTGGAAACTCATGAACATTGTTACAAATTTAACTAACAAGAAACTCGATAACTTTCATATTATGGATGTGCGACAACAAATACTACATACAACATCATGCTTACATGTACAAACAAAATCATACAGAATAAATGACAATTAATTATATGCAATGTTATACAGGAAATAAACCCATCTCAAACATAGATAATTAAGAACACAATAAATTACAAAAGCACATAAAGGAAACTTATATTTTACAAAGAGTCACCAATTGTTCACAGAGCTCATATGTTCCTCCCAACTAGAGACTCTATTGCTCTTAAAATTTCAGCACCATGTCACCCGTGAGTTGGGGCTTAAACTTCACCTTGGAAAAAGGATTCCTAACGCTAGGATAAGGTTTGATAAACAACAATTTTTTTTAGTCCAAGGTGCCCAACTACTACAACCAGCTGACAATATTTCCTTCCCCACATGTTTGTCCCATCCCAAGAAGTGTACCCATTCTTCGCTCAACAGTCCCTCGGCTATCCCATTTCCATTCTAAGGATTCAACAACAAAACAAACAAGAAGTCTAAGATCCTGTAACTAATTCCCACCACACTAGGGAATAATTCCTAGAAAATCTCTCACCTAGAGAGAATGTTTACCATCTTGAAAACCCACCTCTTCGACAACAAATATCTCACCTTGAGAGAATTCTCGCGGGACTGACAACCTACCTCTTAAACAACAAATCTCTCACCTAGAGAGAATGCTCACGAGATTGAAAACCCACCTCTTTGACAACAATTAATATGGTTACAATATGGAAAACCACTTTCTAATATGTTCTCTATCGATAAGGTAATGGTTGTCCCTCTCATTCATATGGTCTGGCCCCTCCAACCCATGAAAAATGAATGAATACCCCCCAAATACACTAAGGTTTGACCATATATTTGCATGGTCATAATTGGAAACTTGTCACCTTCAAAATTATCTTTAACCAATTGGTGAGTTTCTCCCTCCCTCGGAAACTTAGGATAAATAAATATCCATAATTATACTTTTTGGAAATATTAATAAAATATTCCCTTGGACTTAAGTATCATGTTTTCCCTTTTTAGTGGAGTTTATCCTCCCATCTCTTTTCGTTTGATTGTTCTACTCGTAGCGATGTGATTTTATTAATAATTTGAGTGTAATTGCATTTTACATGGATAGGTGCACTGGCCTTTTTGCATCCTGGCTCACCAACCCAATAACCACATAGTCTCTTTGGCCTCATATACCTATACATATACATATATGTATATGTTTATATATAGATATGTATATATATAACTTGATCCAATGTGCACTTCAAGGTAATCCTCATGCACTTACTCAAGTGCACGCAAAACTATGGAATGTGCACACCCTTCCCTTTATGCGCAATCGACATGAACTTACTCAGGTACATGCAACACTGTGGAATGTGTGCACTATTTCTTCGAAAAATAATCCTCACACACTACTCAAGTGCACGAAAAAATAAACCAAAACTTGGTGAGAACGACTCACTATCATAAATGTACATTTACAATTTCATGTGTGCACAACACGTAACCAACACTTGGCACCAATGACTCACCTTCCTAAATGTACATTTAAAATTTCATTTACAATTGGATTTGGATTAGGGATATTACAACAACAATGGTTCTTTGGGACTCTTATTTCACATATTTCGGCCTACATCTTCCTTATATACAACTAGTTATTTCTCTCAAAAAAGGTAATGAGGGTTTGTTTCAGATCTACAACCTTTCCATTTATACCTACAATTGCACAGGAAATCTTTCCATTCATATCTAGCACGAACCCCAACTTGGAATTTCTTGTGCCCAACACCACTCAATGAATACCTTGGTCCCTTTTTATTCTTATTATTGGTTTTATTGGAATGTACCATTGAAAGTTTTATTTTCAACTTTTCAATGTTTTTGGCCCATTAAGCAAGGAATAAATTGAATTTGTCTTTACACATGGTGACTATGTAGATAACCAAGAACTTCAACCCCATTCCTTTGGGTTGTGTAATATAATTTCCTTTCATTTTTCAATATTTAAACATCACTAGTGTTTCAATACCCAAGTTAAAGGGTAAAGGTGTGTAACTCAATTAATGGTTGATTGTTGGTTTTCCCTTCCATCGCACTCACTATGGTTCACGTTAAATTTAGTACGGAGGGTGAGCTACACCATTAAATTTGTATATTTTTGTGCTAAATTTTCATTTTCATCTCACTACCTCTAAAAGGGTTCAAACATAATCTAAAAAATTTCATAAAAACATGTCACAAAACAATAAAGAAAAAAATAGGGATTTATCCCACTACGTCAAAACTTTGATTTTCTATAGAAAACACACACACACACACACACACACACACATAGTGTGTGTGTGTGTGTATTTTTCATTTTTTTCAACCATGAGACATGATTGTGAATGCAAGATCTGATTTTACCTTGTGGAAGCCAATGAATCCTCCTAAGGAACCCATCAATATTTTTCTCCTTATTATAAAAGTAGAGACCATTTTTCTATTCAATTTCATATTGATTATTAACTAGTTTGAAAAATTATTAGCTCAACCCTTGTAGGAATACCATTCTACTTGTGTAATATCAATGAAATTCCCTCAGGGGAGACTTCGACTTGTTCCTTTGGACATATACCATTCTTCCATCAAGTTATCTTTAAGAGCCAACAGGTACAAGTGAAAGGAAGCAGTGAACCCCTTCTTCTGTGAACTACCTGGGGCATTGTATACTCTAGCCAAGCGAATTATTCCAACTCACTCTCTTTATAAAAATAAAAAACCACATATTTTTAGATAAAAGGTATAGTTATTTTCAATCCAAGCATTAGTCAGGAATGATAACTCCATGGGATGATTATTCCATTAGCATGAAGCTTAATAAATACAAAAGGATGCAACCATTGGTGTTCTCCAATGTATGGCTCTTCTTATAACCTATGACACTTCATATGTACATTACTATTGCATGTAACTCAACCAAAAAGGATTACATGTCCAAAATTACCCCCCTTAATTTGAAGGGGTGTGTGTGAGTACAAGCATCAATCTTAAATTCTCTAATTTTTCTCTTCCAAGTGTTTTGGTGAAGATGTTTGTAATTATCTCATTTCTCAGCCCTCCTACCGTCGAGCAAGCAATCCTTAATTTTAGACGATTCGGTGCTCTGAAAGTCTGATTAATCCAACCTAGCTATGAAAGCACTTCTTGCTAGGTTTGTAGACCCTGAATCTAGACCTTAGATAAACTCAGTACTGGGCATTGGTCCTGCTGCAATTCCTACTGCGATAAGGAATTTATCTACCTTGTTGGCTCTACTCAGGGTAAGATCTTACCTATTGGGGTTATTCAGGTGGCGATCAAACGTACGAAATAGGCCATTTCAGTGGGTTTTTGTGAAACATGCACTCACTTCGTTGAAAGAACCAACTAGGCTTAAGAGAATAGTATTTCCCTTTACATGATATCGAATTAGGTGATAATTTGTGTTGATGTTCTTGGTTCGATCATGGAATATGGGATTCTTGGAAAACTTGATTGTAGAAGTATTTTCAACTAGATGATTAGTAGAATTCATTTGTTTCTCCTACAAATATTCAAGTATTTTCTCGAGCCCCACAATATCCTTTGTCTCTTCTGCAACTGCCACATATCTTTCCTTTGTTATGGAATATGTTGGAATTGCTTGTTTTCATGATCTCCATGAGACAATTGCTGGTCCAATACTCATGATATAGCTTGAAGTTGATACTCCGTTTTCCTTATCCCCATCAAAGTCCGAATCGAAATATCTAATCGAGTTTAAGTCATCCACCTTAGAGTACCTTAGTCCAAAATATCGAGTTCCTTTCAAGTATTTCATAACTCTTTTTGTGGTAGACCAATGTCCTTCACAAGGATTTTGCATGAACCTCGAAAGAATCCCAACAATAATTGACATGTTTTTTTTGGTGGTAGTAAGAGATATAAGACTTCCCACAAGTTGTTTATACTTGGTTGCATACTCAGATTCATTCCCTTATTTTGATGTGAGTTTCAAATTCTTATCCAATGGAGTAGAAGCAATATTGCACTCAACCATGACAAACTTGTTTAACACTTCTCCAGTGTACTTCTTCTAGGATATGAATATGTACTTTGGATTTCGTATCACTTCAATTCTCAAATAGTAGTGAAGATGTCCCAAATATGTCATCTCGAAGAATTTATTCAACTCTTTATTTATGAATGCAATGTAGTTTTCATTGTTCCCAGTTATGAATAGACCATCTACATATACTACAAGGTACACAATAATGTTTCCAACTTTCTTGACAAACAAAGTTGCATTGTCAAGATTGAAATGTTTGAAATTTAATTCCAGAACATGCCTAGTTAATTTTTCATACCATGCTCATGGTTCTTGTTTCAAACCATACAAGGATTTGATGGTCTTTCATACCTTATGTTCTTCTCCCTTCAAAACAAATCATTTTTCTTGAGACATGA
Organism: Picea sitchensis; assembly: GCA_010110895.2. NCBI lineage: Eukaryota > Viridiplantae > Streptophyta > Pinopsida > Pinales > Pinaceae > Picea > Picea sitchensis. Next base: position 77,948 of record SNQJ01S0034519.1, read on the forward strand.
ACACATTCTCTTTCAAGTATCCATTCAAGAAGGAATTCTTGACATCCATTTTGTTCTTCCATGTAAAATAGAATGCGGATGGTATCCCATTTTGTTGTGGGGGAAAAATTATCCCCATAATCAATACCTTGTTTCTATGATAATTCTTTTGTCGCAAGCCTTGATTTGTTCTTTTCAAGTGAGCCATATGATCTATACTTGTTCTTGAATACCCACATGCAACCAATCATTTTGGTTCCATATGGAGGGTCCATTAACTTCCATGTCCAATTCTTGATGAGAGCATCATATTCCTTTCGCATGGATTCTTTCAATTCATCATGAGAAGTGGATTCTTTAACTGAATTCGGTTCAATATTAGTAGATAAATTCAACTCACAATCATATGAAACATCCATGTCATCTACATCACTTGAGTTTGAATAATCTATATTACCTTCATATTGTTTTGAGTACATTATGGTTCCTGTCTTTCCAACCTCATCGGGATGAACACTTTCAAGTGTTTTAGTGAGCCATTTTGGTGGACCATTTTGAGATGGTACAAGTTTCTCGAATGACTGAGATGGTGTTGAGTTTTTATCAAGCCTCATATTTTTATTCTTCTCGATCACGTCATCCAATTGAACTTCAAGTTCTGATGAAGTGGTAGGAAATTCTTCATGAGGGGAAGATGGTGCTTCATAAGGAGATTCCAGAGATTGTCCCAACATAGGGATCCCCCCTTCAATATGTGGAATCTCATCATCAAATTCGTGATATATCCTTACACAAGTGAATTTGTCAAGATGATCATGCTACCTCTCAACAATTTCATCTTTCTTCGTGGATTCAAGAAATATTACATCGCTAGAAAGGGTGAACTTATTGTTTATCTCATCATAAATATGATACCCCTTGGTGGTATTTGAGTACCCCAAGAATATTCACTTCGAACTCCTTGCATAAATCTTTCTTCTTTTCTCCTTAGGAATAAAGGCATAAAAGGTGGAACCAAAGACCCAAAGATGCCTGACCAAAGGAATGTGTCCATACCACATTTCATATGGAGTCTTTTTCTTTTATAGAATGATATGGACACTTTCTTTTTACATAATATTCACATTGAATTGCATTATCCCAAAACATGCATTTAATATTCTTGAAAAATATCATGGAACAAACCATATTTAGGAGTGTCATGTTCATTCATTTAGCTATATTGTTTTGTTGAGGATTTTATGGAACTTTTGTTTGATCCCATGTTGGAGAAGGTAAATTTCAAATTCATTAGATGTATATTCTCTTCCATTATCAGTGCTAAGAGATCCAATATGATACTGAGCTTCATTTTGAATCCATACATGAAAAATTTTAAAAGTTTAAGAATCTTGTGATTTATCTTTTAGCAGGTACACCCAACACATCTTGGTGTAATCATCAATAAAAGAAATTATATATTTATTTCCATTTGCAGAAGAAAATTCATAGGGCCGCGCAAATCAAAATGAATCATCAAAAGTTTTCTACATGCTAAGTAAGTAGAATCATGGGATGTTTGTTTGTTATGATTTCAAATGATACAAGCATCACACTATTTTAGTTTTCTAGGAACAGTAGGTAGACCAGAAACATGATTTTTTCTCAATAAAAAAATACTGTCATAATTGATATGACCAAATATAACATGCCACAAAAGACTAGATGACATTATACCTTCACTGTTATCAGAGAGGTATGAAACATTGTGTGTACGGGAAGGTGTATCATTCAACTTCAATAGTCTTCCATCTTCCATTCCATTCATAACAAGCATGTTATCAGAATCCTTTCGCATTTCAACTTTTCCACCAATCATGTGAACAAAGTGGAATTTTTTTCTGATGTGGAAAATGGACAACAAGCTTCTTGGTTGCTCAGGAATATAGAGTACATTGTGCAGAAGAAATTCTAGGAGTCCAGGCAACTTAATCCTGATGGTTCCCATTCCTAAGGGTTTGAAGATGGACTTGTCTATGGAATACCCTATGCCATCTATATTGTCATTGAAGTCTTAGAAAAATATATTTGGAATTCCATGTGAGAGGTTGCGCTTGTTTCAAGAAGCCAGACATATTTCCAAGGACTATATGCAGTTTCGAATAAATATTTTGTTACTCCTATATTGTAGTGAGAAATAATGTAATGGAAAGATTTAGGTGGATTACCTTTTGGTGGTTCTGAACGTTTACTTGTGTCCTCTTTCTTATTTTTTCTATATTCTTTGATCTTATCCGATGGAAATCTGCAATCATCTGCTTTATGTATCCCATTCTTTGTGAAACAGGTACAATGAATATTGGATATATAACCTTGTTTCTATCTTCCCCTTGCCTCTGAAACTCTTTCTTCCACATTCATGTGCTCTTCTTCTACTTTCTCCTCTCAAAGAATCATGTGGTTTACTCTTGTCTTTCTGAGAAGGGTAAATGTAACATCCCCTGTCCTAAAAATCCATTGGGTAATGCTACCAAAACAACCTTAACTTATCCTTTAAATATCTGATACCAATTTGTAACATCGCCATCCACCAACAGGCTAGGAATGCCACTACTCAGACCCTTCACTTAGTTCTAATACAAATCTGTAGCATCCCTGGCCAACACAGAGACCGGGTAATGCTACCACTTCAGAATATACACTTATATAATATATGCATTTTAATCGAATTAAAACACTTACTCACAATAATTACAGAATTAATGCTACCATACATATTCAAATAATATTAATAGTAAATCCACATGTAACAGAATACATGATAACATTCAAGCATCACAAACATGCATAACATGTAAATTAAGCACATAATGATACTTATCTTTTCAATTGGAGTAAATCCAAAAACTACGTGAAAACCTTCAACGAACCTCCCATCCATAGACCATGCTTCTCATCACGCTCAGTAGTGGGTCAGCCCCGATCTGGAACTAAGATCCACCCAGGGAAAGGGATTCCTAGTCTAGCCTGAGGTTACAGGAAACTACACAGTGCAACTGGAAGGATTCTCTCCAAGAGTCTTCTTACGCCCAATACTCACAGATGCTCATTCCCTACATGCATGTTCCACTCGGGAGTATACACCTTCACTGTCACATATTTCATTGGTTTCTTCACCTTCCTCTCAGGGTCTCGACAATAAGCCGAATCAAGAATTCTCAGAGCTTCGTAGCTAGTCCTGGACTCTCTCTGGGAGAAAACCACTTCCCAACAAACTCTCTCACCATGAGAGAGCTTCCCATAGGCCTAACAACCTTCCCCTTCTACCATGGGCCTGACAACTCGCTTCTTCAACCATCTTCAACTCAATTCCCGCAAGGTGAGGATAACAACAACAACAATATCAATTCGGTTAACTCACGGTGACAACAACAACAAGAATTTGGGTATGGATATCCAAAAATGGCAATAGTCCACACTAAGACATAACACGGTTCAAACATTTACAGGGTGCTCGAAATTCATAGGAGACATGGCTCAATCCACGGGTTTGTCATTGGTTTCAGGGTGCGTGATAAGGAATCAACACAGAGTTCGATCATGGAGCTAAACAAAATTCATGAAGGATGGGGAATGGAAAAGCAACTCAGGTGGAGGATGGAAGAATGACCCGCGAACCCTCAACACAACTGATGCTTCATCTTTAACTGCATGTGCCCAGGTCGACACTTGTCTTCCTGGAGATGCATGTGTTCCCTTTTGCACATGTTCATTTTCAAAGAACCTAGGAAAACACTTGGTCAATTTTCCACCTTAGACTTCAGGCATTAATATTAAAATATTATTCCTCTATAGGAAATCCCCCGAGCTTATCCCCTAGGACCAAATACTTAGCCCCCTCCCTAACCCAATCTTTTGGAAGATTATTCCCCCATCACTCTTTCTTCGCGGTTGGTCTACACGTAGTGATGTTTTTATATTAACAAAGTTTATAATTACATGTACAAAATAGGCTCCTTTCCCTTAAAACCTAGGCTCTCTAGCCTACTTTAACATAAGCTTACCAGCTTACAATTGCTCGGCTCACCAACCTACAAAACATGTTTACAATACATAGATATAACTGGGACTTGTCCTTGGGGTATTACAATCCCCTCCCCTTATTTTTTCACTATCCTCAGTGCAACTTACTTACACATATATAATTCAAAAATTCTTCAAAAGCTCCAAGATTTAGCTATTGGAAGCCCATTATACAGCGTTACTTTCAAGCACCAATTTTGGTATCGATACTACAGCTAAAACTCAATTGCTCTATTCCATAGAGTTTCTTCATGAAAGCAGTCATCTTATTGTTCCTTGTTACATGCTTCAATTAAACCTCATTGAGAGCACCGAATGACTATTCATCCATGATGTTCAATCCATTAATAAACTCTCAGCAATGCTATGACTCCATAGACGTAAACATTCTGCTCGTACACCTATTCATTTGGAAGCAACATTAGAACACACATGCAATATATATACAAGAAATTCTATTAACATTATAACCTGTATACAAATTACGAGATATATAACATACAATGAGTAGAGAATTGATACTTATCTTTTGATTGAGAAGAATTCCATATCAACATAGTCTAGGCCAAGGTACCAAACCCCAACAACATTCCAACCAACAGTCTCTCTTCCCCACATGCATGTCCCACCCCAAGAGTGTGCACCTTCACTGCCACACTGTCCATCAATTGTTACACCTCCCTTTTCTTGGGCTTCAACAACAGGTTGGAATGGAAGTCTTAGAGCACCATGGATCGAGGAGTTCCAACTACCCTCATGGGTCTCCAATCGACATCTTCCCCGAGCTACTCTTTGTAGTCAACATTCTAACTTTAATAAACATCATCTCATTTGCATCACCCACATGTAGTTATCATGAGAAAACATAAAAGAATTCATTTAGGAACTCCAACTAGTTCAGAAGGGAATTCAACTTTTTCCCCAAAACATGAAATTCTATTTCATAATTCATCTTGGTTGTTTCCATATTATGAATGCAACCTTCCTTGTGTTTTTTCCACAAGCACCAAACTGCATACCATTTTCCTACGAGGCGTCATCTTGCATACTGCCAACAATTGTCAATATTTCCTGTACATCATAATTCAATTGCAATATGTACAAAATCTTATGCAGCGATCTTAGAATTTCCCGCACCTAGCAATTAAATCAGAATTACCAAAAAATTTAATAAAATAGAATGACTCGTCATTCTATGCATATGCATGTTCATAGTAATATTTGTAAGTTCATTAGTTCTTTTTCCGAACAATAAAATTTCCTATAGTCAATGCTCATGTGACTACTTGACTTGCAACTTTCCTGTTGCAATGTCTAACGCCTCCCTAAAATCTCCTCAACTTCACGAGTTAACAACATTTTAGTTTTTAGTAACAATTATTTCCATGCAATGATATATATTCATGTACTTACAAAAAACTCATTCATCCATTGCATTTAGTATACAATTATGACACTTATTATGCATGAGTGCAATTCTCAATACATAATTAATCAGTGCACCTTGCATTGGATTACATAATGCTCTTTATCTCAATCATGTATCTCACCATCCATAAGTTGGAATTCTGGCCAATGTGTTGACACATTCTCCACACACTTCCTATTGTCTTCCCTAATTGGATTTCTTCCTTTTTGACCCGAACACTACACCAAGAATATAATTTTCTGGTGTTCATTAGTGTTAGCAAAAAGGTTGCAACCCAAGTTTTATCTAACAGTAGGAATTTTTTAGTATATATGTGGCTCATAACCTTTCTATATTCGTACCTTTCCATATCCAACCAGGTCCTGGTCTCATACATGACTTGCTTACTGGCATTCATTCCTACAACAAGTTATTATTTTTTAAATATTAGGTTGCTACCCCACAACCAAATTAACATGACATTCTATTATGTCAGTGTGTGCATTCAGAAGCTAAAAAGATTTGAATTAATACATACCTCTATCCTTTACCACATCCAGTGGTAAGGATTCAATAATATAATCATGTGATTTATAAAATAAATCTAGCTGAGGAAATTCTTACCTAAATTTCCTTTAAGCAACTATGGAAAAAGAGTAATAAAAACTCATACCTGCATGACTGCCATTAATAAATTTTATACTACCTAAAAGTCTAATGGAAGTAGAAGATTTCATGCCTCTTTTAGCAAACTTATAACCAACACTTCAACTCTTTGTTACTTCCCTCCTTATTCAACAACATCACCAACAACACTTGCAAACATGCAAGCATTCTTTCCTCTGGTTGACCCAAGAAACCGTAACAGACTTGCTGCCACATAAATTGCAACAACTTCTTTCTCCCTATAAAAACTTTCCTTGTCTATCCCAGAAGTCTACAATTCTTCCTGGATTCCTGAATATTCTTGTGCTCTCACTGTGATCACTATGCATGACTATTTCTTCCCTAAGCACTTTCGACATAGTGCCTCTATCTCAGTGGGGTATTCCGACCTCTCGGTCAAAGGATATTTCAATATTATGAGTCGAATTAACTCTTTGAGCTCGTGATTGAACCCAAAAAAATTATACACAGGCCCCCTTACCTCCTCTGCACTTATCTTAGTATCTAACAGTTACTCGTCTTTCACACTCAGACCTAACAGATGGGATCTTTTCTTCTCCTCTGTTCTTCCTTTGTTCTGTTGGACGTTGATCAAACGGTCCAAGCTCCTCCCCACAACCAATCTGACAGGTGTTGTCACTCCTCCTCTTGAGATTTTGACTTATTCAACCTTGGAATATTTTTTGAGTGTTCAAAGGCTTCGACCTTTGACCTTTATCTTATGAGTCTTCCTCCTCGATCTCGTATTCTCTCTTGTAAGTGTTATCTCTTTGGAGCTTTAGGACTTAGAATGAGTCTGTCTCCCACGCACTCCTTGCATTATCTCTTCTCATATTTTCAATTTACTGAGTCTCCTAAGGGTCTCGACCCTTTTGTTTCCTTTAAAAGGAAAAATTTGTGCCCTCTTGGAAACCTTCTACTCAAAGCACACCTTGGTGAGCGTTTTCTACAGAGTGTTCAACAACTCTGTGAGTATCTTCTTCTAATACTCTTCTCCCTTAACTTGACGAATATTTCTCTCTGTGTACACTTGCACTCACTCAATTCCCACCTATCAGAGCCCTTCAAAGTTCTTAGTGACTTTATCTCTCTATGAAGTCAAAAAAAGGGTTTTTCCTATGCACTCCTTGCACCTCTGTTGATGAAGGTTCATCGATATCTCTCTTGAGATTCTCTAAGGTTATCTTACCTCTGTCCACACACTCCTTGCGGACAATGTGCACTGCTTGCACTCGAAAACTCAAAGAAGATAAAAAAATGAAACTTATTCAATACTTCACCAGTTTATGCATTCAAACCAATCTGATTTAAGAAAATGTTCAGATTTCATTTTCTTTCTGAGCTCTTCTCTGCTCTGTAATAATTTTTGGGCACTAGCCCCTCTATCTCAGTCCCCAAACCATGTGATAATGGGCCATGACCATGCACTATATCACCAGGTGCTTACTCGGGCCTTTGACTTCGGAAGTTTTCAAATCACAACATAGCAAACCCTTTGAGTTATGAATTACCGAACTCGTGAAGTAGGGCCGATCAACCGTCCATGTATACTCAACATACGATGACTGACACTTACTATGGAACCTTAGGTGTCTGAGTTCTGGGTCTTCGGGTCTTCAGGACTTCGGAGCTTCGGAGGATCTCGCATTCACACATCCGAACTGTTAATCTCTGAACATTCAGAATCACCTTTGGTGACATCATTACATCACATCACTTTTAACATTTTCCAATTGTGGGGGCATGCAATGGTGGTTTGGAGTAACCCACCTTTCATCCTGCAATTATTCTGACGCTGACACATAGCCCCTCGGTGAAACCGTGTTTTGGATTGCGGGACCGCCTTGGATAATTAACTTCTGTGAAAATTGGGTCCCCGCAATTCCTCCTGGTTGTCGATCTGTATGTATCGTGATCAATGCCAGTGTGGGTCCTCTGACATTTCACTACGTTATGTAACCTTGGGTCCCACTAACCAAGCTCATACGGAATTCCACATGGCGAAATACTAGTGGCTGACTCGTGGCCCAATCAGATGGGTGTCACATGTCACATTCCATATGGAATTTCAATCTTCCACGGGTTCGAAACCCACTTAAACATGGCACACAACCCATGTATCCACATCAATCTAAGTGACATCATCATGAATCACTACTTCGGCTCTTCGGGAGCTTTCGCCCTTCACTACTGCGTTTGAACTTTCAACATTGGCTCGATCTAATCATTGAGCTCTCCTCTCCATATCTACGGTGTAGATCCACTTTGGAGCTTTGGGCTTTGACTCTTCTCTTGTTTCTAGAATCAGACTTCACCGAAGTCGCGAAGTCCAAAGGAATTCACAGCTAACTGCCTCGCAACATTACCAAATCTGACGGTTGTGAAGGATTATCCTCCCCTGAATAGATCCTTAGGTCTACATTACTCTGTGTCCCAATACCACTTCTGTCATGGTTTTACGACACCGCTACTCCTCTTGAGCTTCGTAACACAACCAAGGTAACTTCTTGGCACTTAGGAAGGTTCTGAGGTTCAAAATTGGTCCTCTAGAAACAACTTCCACTTGAACCTTGAGTCCAATGACCATTTACCCAGCCCATCTAGGCTCCACGTTGAAACCTTGGGTCAGAACTTGAGTTTTGTCCATTTAGACAACACCTCCTTTCAAAACTCTTGCTTCAAATTCCACTAACATGGCCAATTTAGGCTTAGTGTTGTAACCATGCTCTGATACCAATTTGTAACATCCCCCATCCTACAACTCCACCGGGTAATGCTACCAACACAACCTTAAATTAGTCTTAAAATCTTTGATACCAATTTGTAACATCCCCATCCACCAACAAGTTGGGTAATGCCACTAGTTAGACCCTTCACTTAGTTCTGGTACCAAATCGTAGCATCTCCGACCAACACAGAGACCGGGTAATGCTACCACTGCGGAATATACACTTATATAATATATGCATTTTATTCGAATTAAAACACTTAATCACAATAATCATAGAATTACTGCTACCATACAGATTCAAATAAGATTAATAGTAAATCCAAATGCAACGGAATACATGATAACATTCAAGCATCACATACATGCATAACATATAAATTAGGAACATACTGAAACTTATCTTTTCAATTGGAGCAACAACACCAACTATGTGCAGAACTTCCATGAACCTCCTAGCCATATACCACACTACTTATCATGCTCAGCAGCGGGTCACCCCCAAGTTGTGACTAGGCTCCACCCAGGGCAAGGAATTCCTAAACTAGGCTGAGTTTACAGGAAACTAAACACTGCAACTAGAAGGATTCTCTCCAGGAGCCTTCTTACGCCCACTACTCATAGAATCTCATTCCCCACATGCTTGTTCCACCTGGGAGTATACAAATTCATTGTCACACAGTCCATCGACTGGTTCACCTCCCTCTTAGGGTCTCAGCAAGAGGCCGGATTAAGAATTCTCAGAGCTCCGTAGCTGGTGCTAGAGTCTCTCTGGGAGAAAATCACTTCCCAACAAACTCTCTCACCTAGAGAGATTTTCTCATAGGCTTGACAACCTTCCTCTTCTACCATGGGCCTAACAACCCACTTCTTCAACCAACTTCAACTCAATTCCTGCAAGGTGAGGATAACAACAAAAACAATAACAATTTGGTTAACTCATGGTGAAAACAACAACAGGAATTTGGGTATGGACATCCAAAAATGACAACATTCAACACTAATACACAACACAGTTTAGACATTCATAGGGTGCTTGGAATTCACAGGAGACATGACTCAGTCGATGGTTTTGTCATTGGTTTCAGGATTCGTGACGAGGAATCAATTCAGAGGTCGATCACAGAGCTAAACAAAATTCACAAACAATGGGGAATGGAAAAGTGACTCAGGTGGAGGATGGAAGAAGGACCCGCGAACACCCAACACAACTGACGCTTCAGTTTACTACATGTGCCCAGGTCAACACTTGTCTTCCTAGATCTGCATGTGTTCCCTTTTGCACACGTTCCTTTTCGAAGAAATTAGGACAACACTCTGTCAATTTTCCACCTTAGCCTTCAGGAATTAATATTAAAATATTATTCCTCTAGAGGTAAGCCCGTATCTTAAAACCTAGGCCCAAATACTTAGCCCCCTCCCTTGCCCAACCTTGTGGAAGCTTAGTACCCCATCATTCTTTCTTCATGGTCGGTCTACACAAAGCGATGCGTTTATATTAACAAGGTGCATAATTACATGTACAAAATAGGCTCCTGGACTTTAACACCTAGGCTCTTTGGCCTACTTGCACATAATCTTACCAGCTTACATGTGCTTGGCTCACCAGCCTAAAAAACATGTTTACAGTAAATATATATAATTGGGGCTCTTCCTTGGGGTATTACAATAAACAAGTTCTCCAGATAGAGGAGATTACTTCTTTCCAAAGACTTTTTCATGATATGCAACTTTCTTCACCAAATTTTCAAATGTCATGGATTTCATTTCATCACTTTATTAAAACTATTCAAGGTAGTGAGAATATGTAGGGTAGAGGGCCTTAATGAAGGTCATGAGAGGGGGATCAATATTCACTCTATTGGCATCAATGGCATGCATTATGGGTGTGATTTATGAATCCAAATCCATTGGGTCGTCATTCTTCAACTCTAGGTTGAAGAGCTTCAACATTAGTTGTATGAGTTCAAGCTCACAATGTGCGTCACAGAATCCATTTAATCTCTTCTAGGTGCCATATGAATCACTAATAGAATCCATATGATGACTCAACTCCTCATTTATTGTCACAAACATTATTTCATATACCTTTTGGTCTTTGTATTCACATATTTCACGTTCTTTTTCTGTGGTTGGAATGACTAGATTTCTACGATGTCTGCCACTCTTTGTATTTAATATTGAGGCTTCTTCTTCAATGATTTTACTTCTCTGAGGGAATGTTGGTTCTCTGGAAATTCATTTCCATAGATAATTGAAGATAAGTGTTCTCTTGATATTCCTATATCATTCTCTATAATTATCCTTGATGATCAACACCATGCCAACAATGGATACAAGATGATGCAATTTCCTATTTTTTTTGTATTCACACATTTCAAGGTATCACAATGAAAAAACAATATAGTGAAACCACACAAGTAAAAATTAAATTGGAACCAATAGAGTTTTGGAACCACTATAGTGAAGTAAACTATTGGAATGAGGGGCACTTTCACTTGTTAACGTGAGTGGGGACACAGTATTAGTTTAAGAAGAGACAATAAATGTTGTATAAATGAAGGACATCACAATCCTTTCATATATACACCTCCATTGGATTGAATGTTTATAAAAAAATATATAACAACATGTTTCTTCATCAATAGAATACCAACGAATGAATGTAATATTGAATGGATATATAGAAAAAAATAGATGTAATATAAAATGGATATATAGCAGCAAATGGATATATACCAGTGAACAATGAATGACATAGGATACACTAGATAATGTATACTCGTTCATGAATACCAATTTGAGACTATCATATAATACCAGTATGAGAGGTATGAAGGTAGGTCGGATCAAATGTGAAGTAGCGTGCAAAATTAGGTATGAATGAAGGTCAGATTACAAATTCATGCATTGTGAGCATGAGAGGGTTTGAAGAGGTGTTAAGAATAAAATATGGAGAGGTAGAAAATATACTACTCGAATTTGGTATCAAATCGACGTAGCCATCAATTTGAAAGAATGTTAGCAGTGTGAGATAATACCCAATGGGTATGCATGAGATATTTTAAGGTTAGGGTTTTAGTCTAGAGCAGTGTGAGAAAATCCTAGACTAGGAATGATATCAGAGTGATGATAAACAAAGAATAAGCCAAAGCACAGACTCAGAAGAGACCATAGAATCAATTAGGCAGGAAAGATGAATTTTATGCACCCTAGAGGAAAGGAAATACCAAGAGAAATCATGAAGTTAATCTAGGCTCAGATACCATGGTCAGGCCAAGCATTGGGCAGAAATCATAACTCCATCGGATGATTGTTCCATTAGCATGAAGCTTAATAAATACACAAAGATGCAACTGTTGGTCTTCTCCACATTTTTCTTCCTATCACTTATGATGCTTCATATGTACATTATTGTTACAAGTAACATAACCACAAAGGATTACATGTCCAACATTTTTAATGGGAGAACCTTCAAAACTATTTGATAGCCTTCTCCACTTGTTAAATTAAATGAGATTTTATAAAAAAATTACATGTATAATACATTATTCCTTTATCAATCTACCAATGTATAATACATTATTCCTTTTATAAAAGGCTATCTTGAATTTATTTTCTTTAAAATTTTAATTTCCAACTCTCAATTCACTTTGGAAACAATATAAAAATGTTTAAGAAATTAATAATTTGATTTTTGGAGTATTTTCCAACCCTCCTACATGTTTTACTATGTACGTATTATCTTGTTAGTAAGTTGATCTTTATTTCTAGATGCAAGCAATATCACCAATATTTATGATTGAATTCATAAACATATAACTAAAAAAACACAGGACACAATAATTTTACGTGGAAACCTAAATGGGAGAAAACAACAAAATGTTTTCTTATATATCAAAATATTACATTAATAGGAAGCATCAAATTCCAAAATTTTCTAGCACCAACTGGAAGTAGGTACCAACCCCCTATTTGTAGGATCCAACCTAAAGGAAGCTACAAGTCCCTATATTATCCAGCTCCAACTGGAAGGAGGCACCAATCCTCTATTTATAGGCTCCAACCTGAAGGAATCTACAACTACCCTCCCTTCCCCCTTCTTTCCTCCCTTGAATAAAAATAATAGATTCAACCTGTTACAATTACTTTCATTGATAGTGATACATCATCAACATCATAACTAATACAACCCCAATAATGACATAAAAACCTATGCCAAGATCTCCAAAAATATCCTCCAAATCAAGTGCTCAAAATCACCATGATAGGAATCAAACAATGTTCCAAGCTATGCATCAAGAATGTGCCAAGCTATGCATTAAGAATGTTCCAAGACCTCCAATATATCCCTCATATGCCCAAAACCTCCAAGAAATGACTCAAACATGTGCCATATCTTCCAAGATATGCCTCAAGGAATATACCAAAACATTCAAGATACAAGATATGCCTCAAGGAATATACCAAAACATTCAAGATACAAGCTCAATATATATATATATATATATATATATATATATATATATATATATATATAATAACATACCTTTTCATTATATAAAACCTAGTACATAAGATATCATGCCAACAAACCTTCCTCAACATCATCATCAAGAATAATACCTTATTCAAAAATTTCCTTAGCATCGTGGGACTTTACCGAGCAATAGGTGGGCCCTCACATGACACATTTTGTGCAACCTGTGGGGTCCTCACTAGATACCCTATACCAGACCTGTGACGGTTTGCTCAAATAGGATTTTTTGAAAAACCTTCTCAAATCTACATCTTTGAGAATTCCCTCCTTCACACAACTCTACTACTTCAATTTTTCTAAGAAATTAAATCCTTTCTTAGTGATTAAACAAGAGGTTATTGATGTGTATTTATACCCTTCCCATTAACTTATTTACTTGATCTTTTAGCTGACCTATAGCTTCTCGTTTTCATAAAATTTTATTGTACTTTAGGGCCAACTTCTAACTTCTTTGACCTTGGATCTGACACTTCTTCACCATAATTTGGGAATTCATCTTTAAGAGGGCATGACTTCTCAACCGTGAGGAACCGTATGGCATGCCACCTATCATTGGAAATGGTATGACAAGGAATATCAATCTATGATGTTTTTGAATTCCTTTTCTATGTCATTCATGTTCATTTTCTTCAATTAACTTCAGTCTTCATGACCATGTCTGCGGGGCTTCTTAACCACTTAACCATATTTCTAGGGATTCTTGTAGACTTCTTCAAAGTGTCTTCCCATGAGGGGTATTCTTAAAGATACACCATAAGATGAACAGTTTGGAGAGTTCTTAAAATTAACACATCACTTCTAGAGGATTTTGGAATTATTCTAGGGTTGACATCAATTACAACCAATCTTCCAACAGTCTCCCCCTTTGGCATTGATGTAAACACTCATACTCCCACCATGATCATTGCTCTTCCTGTCTTCATGCTTTTGATCTTTCTTTCCCCTTTTGAAATAAATGGAAAAGGGTAACTTCGCCTAGCGATTTATCTCCCCTTGTCTTCTTTGCAAGATGTTATGTAGATCAATGTGGGGTAGAAACTAATCCTATCTTATGTCGAAGATACTCAAAGTTCTCCCTTGGGAGAGGTTTGATGAAGATATTTGCAATCTATTCTTTTGTCCCAATGCACTCCAACTTGATATTGTTTTTGTGAGTTGTTCTTGTAGAAAGTAGAGCTTGATAGGAATATTCTTAGTCTTGGAATGCATCATTGTATTTTTGGAGATACTTGTAATACTCATGTTGTCACAAAATATTTAAATAGGATCATCATATTTGACTTGTATGTCTTTCATGTTTTTCTTCATCCAGAGGACCTGAGAAAAACATGTTGTTTCTTCAGTATATTCTATGTCTACTATATACAAGGATATTGAGGACTACTTCTTACTTAACCATGACACTAGACAATCGCCAAAGTCGAAAGTTGCTCCATGATTACTTCTTCTATCATCGATTTTTTCTTCCAATATACATATTTGTAGGAAACCATAGTAACCTCATTCCCTTTAGGATACAACAATACAAACTGTTTTGTTCCTTTCAGATATCTAAAGACCATATCTACTTCCATAACACAAGTTTCCTTCAGTGCTGCTTGACATATTGCAACTTGTGGAACTTACTTCATTACATCTCATCTTGAGGTTGTCACATAGAGTAGTATTCCAATCATCGATCTATAGAGTCTCTAATCTACTTCCTTAGATAAATCATCTTTATCAACTTGAAACTAGTCATAGTATGAGTACTAATGGGTTTGCAATCTTTCATGCTAAACTTATTCAACATTTCTTTGTTTTACCTGTTTTGGGAAATAAAAATACCTTCATCTAGATGAGATATTTGGAGTCCCAAAAAGAAACTCAACTCACCAAGTAGGGACATTTCAAACTGATTCCACATTTATTCGGAAAACTTCTTACTCAACCTGTCATCATCACTTCCAAAGATGATGTCATCCACATATACTTCAATGATAAGTATGTTGTCCTGATCAACTTTCATGTAAATATTTCCATCTGCATTTCCCTTTCTAAATCCTTATTGTTGTAAGTACTTGTCCATTCTTCAATATTGGGATCTAGGGGCTTTCTTGAGTCCATACATATATTTATTCAATATGAAAACAAAATCTTCCCTTTTTGACAGTAGGAACCCTTCTAGTTGTTCTATGTAGACCTCTTCTTCTAATTTTGCATTAAGAAATGTTAATTTTACATCCATCTAATATACTCTGATCCTTTTGGAGCATGCATAGGAAAAGATCATCCTAATTTCTTCCATTTTGGAAATAGTAGCAAACATTTCTTCAAAATATACTCCTTCAACTTGAGCATATCCTTTGTGTACCATCCTTACCTTATTTCTAGTTAGTTGTCCATATTCATTTATTTTATTTCTGAAGACCCATTTTGTAGCAATCACATTTTTGTCCTTAGGCCTTGGGACAAGTTCCCGTGTCTCATTCTTATATATTTGATTAAGTTCTTCTTCCATGGGCTTGATCCAGTGTTCATCATTGTTGGCTTCCTCAAAGTTGATTGGTTCAACTATGGACAATAATGATAGTTTTCTTTGTTCTAGTGTATGTTCCTATTTACTTCCTCTAGTTTCTATTCGTACATTTTTATCTCCAATAATTAGTTCTAGTAGATGATTCTTCTGAACCTGATGGTTAGGTGTATTAGAATGTGTATGGAAATATTGTTTATTTTCTTCTATTTATTCTTTCTCGGCTTCTTTTTCTTCTACTTCTTATTTCTTTAATTCTTCTTCTTCTTCCTTCCTTTTTGAATTTTTTCTTTCTTCTATGGTATTTATCACATTTGTTTCATCAATATCTACATTGATGTTTTCCACTATTGTGTTGAGTCTTAGGTTGTAGCATTTGTATGCCTTACTTTTTCTTGAGTAACCAACCATTATTCCATCATCAACCTGAGAGTCAAATTTTCCAATCTTATTGTCTTCTCTTTTGATGTAACATTTTATTCCAAACACTCTAAAATGATTGGCGTTCATCCATATTCCTTTCCACGGTTCATAAGGATTCTTGTTGTTTTTATGTCTAAGAATTCGTGTGTTCAACATGTGAATTACTGTATGTACTGCTTTTACCCAAAATATATCACCCAACTTGGAATATTTCAACATGGTTATATCCATTTCATGTACAGTTTGGTTCTTCCTTTCAACAACTTCATTTTGATGAGGTGTCCTAGCTGCTGAGAATTACCTTTTCATTCCATGTTCTTCACATAAATACATGAATTATTTTGATGCGAACTCACCTCCATTGGCTGATATCAATCACTTGATTTTCAAATAAGTCTTGTTTTCAACCATCTCTTTGAATATCCTAAAACATTTGAATGTCTCTCACCTTTTCTTGATAAATTAGATTGTGGTTATTCTTGTATAATCATAAATAAGTAGCATGAAGTTTTATTTACCATTTATCCCTTTGGTTCTCATCGGTCCACATAGATCAGTTTGTAAAATGTCCAATGGTTTTGTATTAGATTATTCCTTTGTCCTGAACTCAGATCATGTTTTCTTTCAATGTTGACATTTCTTGCACATAATGCTTTTTGGATTTGATATTTCAATAATTTATCTTATTTCTTCCTTTCTATTGATTTTGAAAAGAGTTTCAAGGTTGATATGGCCCATTATTATGTGCCAAAGCCAACTTTCATCTTCCATTCCCAAGAAACATCTTTCCTTTATAATTTCATTCAAAATGTATATATTGTTTGGAATTCGTATAGTTGTCGCCACCAATCTACCTGATCCTTATTTCCTTATTTCACATTTCCTTGAGTTGAATAGAAGTGTGTGTATCTAGTCATACATTTGACTCACACATAGCAGATTATACTTCATATTTTCGACAATCAGGACATTTTCTTCCCTAGAATCATTGCTCGCAAGCTTGACTATGGCCTTTCCAATAATATTATATGAATTATCATTTCCAAACAAAAATCATCGATTTATTTCTTCCTTGAGAGTTACAAATTTTTCCTTGTCCCCTGTCATGTGCCTTGAAAAATTACTATCAACATACCATTCACTTTTTTTTTTTTTTTCGGCTTGTAGAGAAATCAAACATTCTTAGATATTGAGATTAGATTGCTTCCTTTTCCATATCCTTGATGGTTTCTTTACATGACTATTGAAATCCTACTTTGCGTCCTTTGGAGGAACAATCAATCTGTAATCTATGGCCATTTTTGCAAAATTGTTGCATTTGTAGCATTCTACTTCATTATTTAAGGAGACAAAATTTTTATAGTTTACTTTATATGCTTCATGAGGATTTTTGAGATAATTATTTCTAGAGTAGCCTTCATATTTTCTTATGTTCTTGACATAGGATTTACAGTTTATAGCCTTGTGCCCAATTTTTTAAAGGAATAACATAAACCAAGAAAAATAGTTTCGTACTTGAGTGTGGGGGATATTCTAAGTGGTGCAACTCTGATGTGATATTGTTCTTGAGTTTTGTCCATTGTTTCTTGTTGATTTTATGTTCTGTATCTTCTAGGTGGTGCAGCCTCAATGTTCTCCTTTGAAGAATTTCATTCTTCCTCCTTGATGGGACCTCTAATTAATTCTACATAACTCTTTGTTATGCTTCTTTTTATGTCGTCATGGAGCTAGAACCCTTCTCAATATGTGTTTGTTTGTATCCTAGTCTAGAATTTTCATAGTATGGCCTTTGAATGATGATGATTTCATCCAATATTTTTCTTTTTTTCTATTGCATGTCCTTCTTCTAAAGTTCCTTCCTTAGTGATATTGTTTCTTTTTCCAAGATCTCCTTCATTTTCTCCTTTTCTTCAAACTAGGTTTTTGGTGTTTCTTCAATCCTTCTAGCTTCTTTTACTTACACCTTTATATTTATAATCGTTTGTTGTACTTATTCATATTTTTTGTTGGGATTTTGAGAACCCTCCTTTATCTTGATTAATTATTCCTTGAGTGACTTGTTTTTCTTCTTTTATATTTTTAGCTCACTTGAGGCGTTGATTAGTTATGCTTCAATATCTACTTAACCTTCTTCATAATATTCTTTATCATTTTGTTGAGTTTCCAATGCCACAAAGATAACTCTTTTTTTAGTCATTGTCACCATCATCATCCTCATTAGACGAGGAACTGTCTTCTCATGTAGAAGATTTTATTGAAGACTTTTATTTTATTTCCCTTTTTTTCCCCCTTTTGGTATTTATTTTCTTTCTCCGTAACTTCTTCTCTAAAACTTTCTGAATTCTTAGCATAAGGACATTTAACAACAACATGACCAATTTTACCACAATGAAAAAATTTTAAGGAAATCTTACCTTTGTACTTGTCATTTCCTCTCTTCAACTTCCTTACGAAGTTGGCTATTTCTTCATCTTCATCTAAATCATTGTTGCACCTGCAGTTTGAATTTAACATTTTCTTAGTCTTTCTTATCTTATTGGATGATTTGAAAGTTGCTTCCTTCCTAGATGGATTATATTGGTCTATTCTAATTTCATAAGATGCAAGTATTCCATGTAACTCGTCCATGCACAACATAGAAATAACTTCTCTTTCTTCTACGAATGAAATATTAGGATCAAATCTCATTGGAAGAGAACTTAGTACCTTTTCAAAAGTTACAGGTTCTTTAATTTCTTATCCTAAACCTTTAATAATGTTCATTGTTTCATCAATGCGCAAAAAATAAGCTACAATATCTTTATATTCCTTCATTTTTCAGTTGTTCAAATGGACCTCTATAATTTTTAATATTTTCCCCTCTGACTTTGGCATATCCTTCATAAACATTTTGAAGTTTGTCCCAAATATCCTTTGAGGAATAACAATGCATAAAATTGACATATACAGAATCAACCAAGCCATTTAGAATAGTATTCTTATCCTTCAAATTGTTTTCACTAATATTCTTTCCATCTTTATTTGTTGGGGGGTGGTAGGTGCCTTGTATCTATTTACTAATTCTTTGCAGACATCAAATCCATGTTCTTTCACAAACATTTTCATCCTTCTACTCTAGAAGGCATAGTTCTGATCATGAAACAACTGTGTTCATTCTTGGTTCACTCCATGATCTATCTTCTAGTGATTAGACTATTTCTGAAGGACTTGCTTTGATACCAATTGTTGGACTATTCGTTAATACTAAGAGGGGAGAAGGAGTGAATTGATATTAGGCACTTTCTACCATGTTTCATCACAATATGAAAGCATTTAAGATATCAACAATTTATCACTTATGATTTCATACATAAACATATAACCACAAATATACAGTACACAAGAATTTTACATGGAATCCTAAATGGGAGAAACCCACATAATGCTTTGTTATATATCATAATATTATAGTCATGGGAAACACCAATTGGAAGGAGGAACCAACCCTTTGTTTATATGCCCCAACGTGAAGGAATTTGCAACTCCCTAGATTATCTAGATCCAACTGAAAGGAGGCACCAACCACCTGTTTACATACTCCAAACTGAAGGAAGCTACAACTCCCTTTTGTTTTCCCCTCCTTCCTCCCTCGAATATAAATAAAAGAGTCAACCTATTACTATTAATTTCACTGATATTGATACATCATCATCATCAAAATTGATACAACCCCAATAACCACATAAAAACTTATGCCAATATCTCTAAAAATATCCTCCAATTCATGTGCTCAAAATAACCATGATATGCAACAAGTATGTGTCAAGATATGCATCAAACATCTTCTAAGACCTCCAAGATATCCCTAATATGCCAAGAATATCCAAGACATTCCTCAAACATGTGCCATAGATTCCAGGATATGCCTCAAGGCATATATGAAAACCTCCAATATACAAGCCTCAAAATATGTATACGAACATACATTTCAACATGTGAATAACCTGCTGCATGAGATATCGATATTCAGACCTTCCTAAACTTCAACATCAAGAAGAATATGACTAGACTGAGCAACATGAAGGGCCTTGTGTGATGATTCCTATGAAACCTATGGGGTCCTCGTTGGACACCCTATACCTGACCCGCAAGGGTATGCTCAAATAGGGTTTTCTCAAAACCATTCTCAAATCTCCAGTTTCGAACACTACCTCTTTTGCACAACTCCACTAATTCACTTTTGCTAATAAAACACATTCTTTACTAGAGATTACACGCGGGGTTCTTGATGTATATTTATACTCTTCCATGTAACTTCTTTACTTGATCGTTGAGTCGACTTGTAACTTATTGTTTGCAACGTATTTTACTTGATTTTAGGGACAACCTGTAACTTCTTTGACCTTATATCTGAGGCTTCTTCACCATACTTCAAAGCTTCATATTTAAGAGGGAATTACTTCTCAACCGTGAGGAACCACATGGTGTGACACCTATTGTTGGAAACAACATGACCAGGACTGTGAATATATGATGGTTCTGAATGCATTTTCAATGTCCTTCATGTTCTCTTTCTTCCATTAACTTCAGGATTCATGACCATGCCTCTAGGATTTCTTAATCACTTAACCATATTTCCAAGGATTTTTGTAGACTTCTTCAAAGAGTCTTCCCATGAGGTCCTTTCTTAAATATATGCCATAAGGGGACCACTTTGGATACTTCTTCAAATACACCCATCACTTCTAGAGGCTTCTAAACTTCTTCTACGATTGACATCAATGAAAACCAATTTTCCAACATTTTCAAGTTATGATTATATTAACAAATAATTGGATAACTTGTCCTAGACCATGATGAACCTCAAGAGATAGATTAGTTCAATTTTTTGAGCTTATAAGGGCATAGATGTCTTGTTGTTTGCTATTATTAGTTTTTTGTTCAAAAAATTAGAAAGCTTATTATTCACATCCACTACACACATTTATGAATTTTTGTTGGCCCTTGACCAAGTTTTGAGGATTCTTGGTCGTGTTTCACCTAATTTTGGGACTTCGACAGGCTGTCAAAGGCGGAGCGCAAGACGAAGTGGAGATCACGATATATGGACCCCTTTTAGGGCCCCTTTTTAGGATTCAGGATTATGTAATGGGCATGGGATGTTGGCCCATGTGTTTACCCATGTTAAGGCCTATTTTGCATTGTATAAATAAGTAGCTAAGTGATGTAAGAAAGAGAGAAAGAGAACTAGTAGGCCAATGTGCCAAGTGCTAGAGTTGGATCTATGTGATCAAGAGTTGTAAGTTATTTGTGCATACTGTGTGAGTCTTTCAAGGCTAGTGCAAGTAATTGTAAGAGATTGTGTGAAGGCTTGGTGCCATACCCTAGCTACAAGAAGGAGAATCTGGTGGAGTGCACACAGATCTCCTGTCTTCTATGGAGTAGAACTTGGATGCTATGTGCCTATAAGAAGCTTGACCAAAGATAATAAAGAAGAGAAGAGTTGGTGGACATAGCCCAAGGGTGGGGGTGAACCACGTACATGTTGTGTTGCTATGATTTGTGCGATGTATTGATGTGTTTATGTGTTTACTTTCTTAGTGCTTTAATATAGATGAATGATAGATAGATCTATTTATGCTTAGTGCTTAATAATATGGATGGTATTGGTCACTGTAATTACTTACTAACTAAACAACCAAGTGTTACATAAATTGTCAACCCAGGGAAGTCTGTTTATTTCAAAGGAAACCACACACTGTATATGCTCAATCTCAAAAACAATCTAGAGTTGTAGTAAAAGTACATTAATCACACCTTGCCTTGAACAGACTGAAGTTCTACTTTGAATTACAGAAAAGAAATCTATCTATTGCAGAGTTCGAGGTTTAATGAAATAATTATCAGAAGAATCCTAGATTACATTAAGAAACAACAACCTAGGAAAAGAAATATTTCAGGATACTGCAAGGAAGACTAACTATTCTATAATAGAGAACAAGACCCTATCCCCCAAAGCAAGGATCTTCAGCACCTGTTTCCGAATATCACACTTTCATGAACTCATTACTAATCAAAATGATTGATAAGTACTGAAGGCTAACTATCTTATAATAGAGAACAAGACCCTATTCCCCAAGCAGGAATATTTAGCACCTGTCTCTGACTATCGCACTTTCATAAATTCATCAAGCCGAATTACCAATCAGAATGAATTACAGTTACCCAAGAGTGAATTGTATGAAAACAATGTAACAATCAGTAAAGCAGAGTTTCAGCAAAACATAGTTCAGTAAAGTAGAGTTTCAACAAAACAGAGTTTAAACAAGGCATGGACAAAAATAATACTAACACACTACAGAACTAATGGGTGAATCTTGTGAAGAAGGTGGGCCCTCCCTTCTCACAAGATTCCCCAGAAATGAAAGGAACTAAGAAGAAATGCTCAGAATAATCTTTTATTCATCTGTCAATTGTA
>SNQJ01S0034519.1:100735-118437 GCA_010110895.2 Picea sitchensis
TATATATATATATATATATATATATATATATCTTAAGAACGAGTGTAGATCCTAAGTTTTGTGCTCTAAAAAAAGTTTTCACCTTAAGATATTTGATGTTTTTTATGCTTCTGAAGCATGATAGATCTAGAGTTAAGATGGATGTACACTAGTTTGATATCACATAATTTATAGTTGGTAATGTAAGTTGATAAAAAACATTGATAAATATTGTCAAATAAAATTGCCATATTAAAATAGATTCATCTTATCTCAATATCTTTAAAGTGTCAAAGGGATGAAAACACATATTACACACAATCAAGATTACAATCTCTGCAATATTGAGCCACCTAACTTATGTTAATGATAATGTAATGCTATAAAGAGTTTAGTCATATTATTGTTATTTTTTATTCAAATTTTGTATAAATTTTAAAGATTATATATATAAAATTGCATGATAATTTTAAGGTAATACATAATCCTTAAGATTATCATTTGAAAATATTTAACTTTGAATGAGATTCTTTTATTGCTGTATATTTGATCTTCTCCACTATATCATCTTAGCTTCTATAATTTTAATCATCTTACCTTCTATACTTTGAATGTTTAAGTTAGTAATTTTTGCAAGATGCTCCAATTCCACCATCAATACATTTTAAATCTAACATTCAAATTAACTAAAAATATTCTAATTTTAATTTTAAGCATGATTGAATGAAGTAGTTAAATCCATCCATAAGTATTGATAAATATAACATTCAAATGAACTAAAATATCCCAATTTGAATTTTAAGCAGGATTGAATGAAGTAGTTGAATCCATCAATCAAGCCTTTCACAATGATCAAAGTTAAAATAGCCCAATTCAAAAAAATTAGATACATTTATCTTTTAATCAGTTTAAATCCAAAATTTTCAAATTTTCCCTTTCTTTCGAGTAACATTTAAAATTTGAACATTTAAAATTTGAATGAGATACATATTTAAAGCCAAAATTTTCAAATTTTCCTTTTTTTTTTTTTTCCTTAACATTTAAATTTTGAATGAGATCCATGTTCGGCTTCATTACAAAATCAGATCCCATTTTGCAATTGATTTCAACTAACTTTTGATTGTTTCAAGAGGCTATTTATCACCAAATAAGGAAAATAATCATCCTCCATAGAACCACGAAATCTATCCATTTGTAGACTCTTCACCAATGCTATACGATAAATGTCTATCAGGGATGGATCCTCCATATCTCATGGTCAAGTTGGTTTCAAGCGTCTATGGTAAATTAATACATAAGGTAGATACTATCCACACCTTGTATGGTCCTCTATTGAAGGCAATGGAAGGCGGAAGAAGAGAGACTTGTACGCAAGTTATTTTAACTCCCTAGTTTATTTATTGTCTTATTTCATCTATTTACTGGGATAAAAGGTAAAAGATTCGTAAATGTGTGTAGTGGATGTGAATAATAAGATTTCTAATTTTTGGAACATAAATTAATAATATAAAATAACAAGATATTAAAGTTCTTATAATCTTAAAAAATTGAACGAATATAGCTCTTGAGGTTCATCAAGGTTTAGGACAAGTTATCCAATTATTTGTTAATATAATCGTAAGCTGAAAATGTTGGAAAATAAGTTGTCATTGATGTTAACCATAGAAGAAGTTCAGAAGGCTCTAGAAGTGATGGGTGTATTTCAAAAAGTCTCCAAAGTGGCCCTCTTATGGAATAGCTTTAAGTAAGGCCCTCATAGGAAGACGCTTTGAAGAAGTCTACACAAAGCCCTAGAAATATTTTAAAGTAGTCAAAAATCCCTAGAGTCATGGTCATGAAGCCTGAAGTTAGTTGAAGAAAAAGAACATGAAGGACATTGAAAATGCATTCAAACCCATCATAGATTGATATTCCTTGTCATGTTGTTTCCAGCAATTAGTGGCACACCAGGTGGTTCCTCACAGTTGGGGATTCATGCCCTCTTAAAGAGGAATCCTCGGAATATGGTCAAGAATCCCGAGATCTAAGGTCAAAGAAGTTACAGGTTGGCCCTAAAATCAAGTAAAATTTGTTGCAAACAAGAAGTTGCAGGTGGGCTCAATGATCAAGTAAAGGAGTTACATGGAAGGGTATAAATATACATCAAGAACCTCTCATTTAATCACCAAGAAAGAATGTGATTTCTTAGAGAAAGTGAAGTAGTGGAGTGGTGCGAAGGAGGGAGTGCTTGGAGTTGCAAATTAGAGAATGGTTTTGAGAAAAACCTATTTGAGAAAACCCTCATGGGTCAGGTATAGGGTGTCCAGTGAGGACCCCACAGGTTGCATAGGAATTGTTACACAAAGCACTTCTTGTTTCTCGGTCTAGTCTAGTGAGGCTAAGGAACATTTTAAGGAATGTCTTTCCACACTATCCACACCTTGTATGGTCCTCTATTGAAGCCAATGAAAGGGGGGGAGGAAGAGGGACTTGCATGAAATTTATTTTAATTTCCTAATTCATCTATTGTCCTATTTCATCTCTCTAGAGGGATAAAAAGGTAAAAAAGTTTTGCCACGGGGGCAGACCCATCAACAAAACCCTAACTACCGACCCTTTCGGAAACACCTGCGAAGCATATGAAGTCTCACCCGAGGTAGAGGCAGGGGTGGTTGCAGGACTCAGATGTATGCAACCTTAGCTGGGACACCGATCTGTGATTCTAACACTTAACAGAGAACTCAACAATTAACATTCATCAATATCCAGTCTTAGTCACAGTGAAGTTAAACCCTAATTAGAGAGTATCACACTATTCATTCAGATCTAAGGCATTTAAGCACTAAGCATGTGTACATAATTCAGATCTACCATCCATCCATATTATTAAGCACTAAGCATCAATAGATCTATCTATCATTCATGTATATTAAATAAATAAGCAAGTAAACACATAAGCACATCGATACATGGCACAAATCATAGCAACATACCATGTACATGGTTCACCCCCACCCTGGGGCTACGTCCACCAACTCTTCTTTTCTTTATTATCTTTGGTCAAGCTTCTTACAGGCACATAGCATCCAAGTTATACTCCACATAAGACAAGATATATGTGCGCACTCCACCAGATCCTCCTTCTAGCTAGGATATAGCACCAAGCCTTCACACAGTCTCTTACAATTACTTGTACTAGCCTTGCAAGCCTCACACAGTATGCACAAAGCACTTACAACTTTTGATCACATAGATCCAACTCTAGAACTTATCACACTAGCCTACTAGGTCTCTTTCTCTCTTTCTTACATCACCTAGCTATTTATTTATACATTTAAAAATAGGCCTAAACATGGGTAAACCCATGGGCCGACATCCCATACCCATTACATAATATTGAATCCCAAAAAGGGGCCCTAAAAGAGGTTGAGATACTGCAATCTCCACTTCATCTTTCTCTTTACCTTCGACAGCCTGTCGAAGTCCCAAAATTAGGTCAAACATGGCCAAAAATCCTCAAAACTTGGTCAAGGGCCAACAGGCCCCCAACACTCACCTATGACTCATTCCGAGTCACTCTAATCTGACTAGTTCTACTTCAAAATCCTTGAGATTGGCTCGAGCTGATTTGTCTTGTTGTTGTGCCATGACCTCCTATTCAATGAACTCTTGTATGACTACTTTGTTGACAGGTCCCTCTAGGCACTGTTCAACTGCGGTGAAAACACACTCTAGTTCTGTTTCTCAGCCTTCGATCTCCGTGAACAGTTGGTAAGTCTCATCCTGTACAGGTTGGAGCCTCTGAGTTACTTCCATAACTCTGCTCTGAAAAGTGTGGAACTGCTGCTCGGAAGTGCACTGCTCTTGGGATCGCTTCATTCTTTCCACAATTGGTAGGGGCTTCAACTACGCCTGTATTGTCTCTGCTTGTTGCTTCTCTTCCTATAGTTGTGATTTCAGTGCCCTCAATTCTATATTCTTAGTGAGTCGCTCATACTTATGGGCACCACGATCACTTAGTTCTTTGTATTCCATGGCAAGGACTTTGATTCTTTCAATTGCGCTTCAAGCAGTTGCTTCTCTTTGATCCATTACATCCTGTGGGGTGTCGAGTACGGTTCAGAGCACTAAGTCTGTTATTTGTTGTTGTAGCTGGTGGATAGCTTCTGCAAACTGCTCTACTTGCTACATGACTCGATATTTTGCCTCGAGTTCTAATCCTATCATAGAGTGGAGGGCTCTGTTGACTACTTCTTTCACTTTGAGTTGCTCTGAGAGCAACTATTCTTTTTCTTGTTGCATATGTACTCTCTCTTCTTCAAACTTTTCCTGGAGATAAACCTTCTCCTATTCTGCAATTCTGCATTGTTCTATGATTACACCTTCCACTTACTTCAAGGCCTGAGTGGCTTGTTCTATTTCTTCTTAAGCACAATGAAGGAGAGCTTCGATCGCATCAGCTAGTTGGCGGAGTTGGTCTAGCTCATCTCCCAACTCTGGTTCTCCTGATGGTAGGGGCGCAGTGGACACTGTGCCACTGGACTGAAGGGCCTCTTGTACCCCTTAGAATTCGAGCTTAATTCTATCCTACATTTCCTCCTGCTTAGCTTCTTGTTTATCCACGATTTCCAGAGAAGCATCATTTAGGGCTAGTATAATGAAGTCAAAATCATTGGTAGCGAGAACAGTCTTCATCTTGGTCACATTGGCTTTCGATTTCTTCCGGGAAGAAGGTTTCTGGGGAGAAACCTTCCTCTTTTTCAAGGGGTCAATGTCGTCTCTGGGCGGTGTTACTTTTCCTGGCTTATGTTCAACACCTTTGTCATTTATTTCTTCTACTTCGTCATCACCCCCTCGGTCAGGTGATACTGAAGCAATCTTTCCTGAGGTGCTTCTTAAATATTCGACCTGGTCGGTCTTCTTCATTCTTCAGAAGAGAACAAAGCTTCTAGATATAAAACTTTTCACTATTCTTACCTCTATAAGAGCACAAAGCATTCGGATCTTACCTCTTTTATTCATATGAGACTTATTTTCTTAGCACAGAGCTTCACATATCGAGTAGAATATTGCGCACTAAAGTGACAAATCTACACACAAAGCTTTCACAATTTCAGGTTAGATCTTTGCACAAAGCTTCTTTTTCCTCAGTTCCCAGCAATCACAGTTTCAGATCCCAGCAATGGAACCATTTTTTTGGCACAGGGACATACCCAGGGTTCAATGCTACAGTAGTGCACCAAAAAAAACCCTAACTACGAGTGCTTTCGGCATCACCTGTGAAGCAAATGAAGTCTCACCCAAGGTATAATCACGGGTGGTTCTAGGACTCAGATGTCTACAACCTTAGCTGGGACACCGATATGCGATTCTAACACTTAACAAAGCACTCAACAGTTAACATTCATCAATATCTAGTCTTAGTCACAGCGCAGTTAAACCCTAATTACAGAGTATCATAGTATTCATTCATATCTAAGGTATTTAAGCACTAATCATGTGTACATAATTCAGATCTAACATCCATCTATTAGGACCTTATAATGTACCTTCTTGTTCATACTTTTTTCTATCATTAAATCCTTTTCCCACTCACATTTAAGCCTACATTATCACCTTAACCTATCTTTCCAAAGGTATATAACGTTTCTTCTCTTTGCTATATGTTTAATTTGTTTTACATGTAATTTTACATTACTCTCATACTTAGCCATCGATCAGAAACATATGGTTGTTGAAACAGTTTGAACTGCAGACTATTGTTGCTGCTTGAAGACCCGTTGCTGAAACAGTCAACAGCACGCAAATCCCATTGCTGAAACAGTCTATGATCTGCGATGATGGAACAACAATTCACACTGCAGTAACAAGAAGGAGTTGTTATATTGTCCGCAATAGCTTCACCTTAATCCAACACCTACCATCGGTGTTGCTTGAGACCACATTGCTGAAACAGTCAAATAGAACGCAAATCCCGTTGCTGAAACAATCTGTGATTTGCAATGCTGAAACAGTATACAAAAGCAGTAACAAGAAGATAAATAAAGAAGCTGTTACACCGGTCGCAACAGCTACACCTCAACCCAACACCATTCCAACTATTGTAACAACATTTTTCTATGGGAGATCAGAATATCCTATTCCAACATAAAAGATTAGATCTGACTAAGAATAGAATTCATATGTGCACATGTAATTTTATGATCAATTGTATTGAGAGGATTCTCCTCTTTAAATAATGGGAAATCATCATTAGAAGGGGATTTTTCTTTTGGCTAGAAAGGAATTACAGAGAAGGACGTGTTCACTTTGGATATTGTAACATGATATAATTGACAGATGAATAAAATATTATTCTGAGCATTTCTTCTTAGTTCCTTTCATTTCTGGGGAATCTTGTGAGAAGGGAGGGCCCACCTTCTTCACAAGATTCACCCATTAGTTTTGTAGTGTGTTAGTATTATTTTTGTTCACGCCTTGTTTAAACTCTGTTTTGCTGAAAATCTACTTTACTGAACTCTGTTTTGCAGAAACTCTGCTTTACTGATTGTTACATTGTTTTCATACAATTCACTTCTGGGTAACTGTTAATCATTCTGATTGGTAATTCTGCTAGATGAATTTATGAAAGTGTGATAGTCAGAGACATGTGCTAAAGATTCCTGCTTGGGGAATAGGGTCTTGTTCTCTGTTATAAGATAGTTAGACTTCAGTACGTGTCAATCATTTTGATTAGTAATGAGTTCATGAAAGTGTGATATTTGGAAACAGGTGCTGAAGATCCCTACTTTCGGAGATAGGGTCCTGTTCTCTGTTACATAATAGTTAGTCTTCCTTGAAGTATCCTGAAAGATTTATTTTCCTAGGTTGTTGTTTCTTAATGTTAGCTAGGATTCTTTTGATAATTATTTCCTTAAACCTCGAACTCTGCAATAGATAGATTGCTTTTCTGTAATTCAAAGTAGAACTTCAGTCTTTTCAAGGCAAGGTGTAATTAATGTGCTTTTACTACAACTCTAGATTGCTTTTGAGATTGAGCATATACAGTGTGTGATTGCCTTTGAAATAAACATACTTCCCTGGGTTGACAATTTATGTAACACTTGATTGTTTAGTTAATAAGCAATTACAGTGACCAACATTTTGGCGTCATTGCCGGGGAAGGCAATTATAGATTTCAAAAGCACTTATGTTCTTTTAGATATACAAATTGCATGAGAGGACGCAGATACCCCAAAGAAACTGACCCTATAGGTGGCAGGGGCAGAGGAAGGGGAGGAAGAAAGACTTTTATTGATGAGATTATATCAATAGACTTTTATTGACGAGATTATATCAAAATCTTAATCTGTCGCTCCTTAGTGACCAAGCTCTCGAAAACCAAAATCTCAACCTTCCTTTCAAGCAAACTTTGAAATGGGGAAAGAAATTTGGAGCCCTGAGATAGTTGAGAAACTAACAAAAAACATTGAGGATCGAGCAAGTGCAGCAGGGGAACAAACAAAAGAAACCATGGATGAGTATAATGAAGAACTGCACCATGAAGAACAGGCAGGTCCTGAAGGAGAGATAAATGATGAAAACTCTTTTTCTACCTTAGGATTTTCTATTGGTGATCTTCCTAGAGGAGTAGCTCCCATGAAGAATATTCCACTCTCAGCTTTACCTAACTTTCATGGCTTATCATTAGAGGATCCTAATGAATTCCTTTTTGAGTTTGACATATTATGCAAAAGTTATGATTACATTTCCAATGCTCAAAAGTTAAAGCTATTTCCAACAACATTAAAAGGAAATACATTAAGATGGTTCATGAGTCTTGGAGGTCATGTAATCACAACATGGGATCAGATGAAACAGAAATTCCTACATAAATACCAAGACTATTGCCGAACAAGAGAAAAAAGAGAGGAACTATTCAAGATGATATAGAAAGAGGATGAAAATTTGGAGGACTTTGTGGAAAGGCTACAGTATAATCTACAAAGATCCAGTCACCTCGATGTAAGTAAAGATATTCTTAAAACAATATTACTAAAAGGAGTAAGGGATGACTGTCTAGATATGTTGAATATGCTTGGAAAAGGGGACATATCTAAAGAATCATATGATGAAATTATTAACCTATGTAAAAGATGTTCAAGAGGAGCTGCAAGGAATAGATCAAACAACAGGGATACCACATTTTCAAGAGTTCAAAAATCAGCCAGTAGAGGAGCAACAAGAGATGAAATAGGTAATTTACTTGAGGGTTTTAAAATTGAAATGTTAAGCTCTTTTGCTTCACAAATTGATACCTTGCAGGTTCAAAAGAAACAAGACGAAGAAGAAGCAGCTCTGTCCATATTTTGTTCCAAATGCAGAGATAAGCACCCACGAAGGGAATGCCCATTGGACAAAAAGCCAATCTGCACCATTTGTGATAAGGATCATGAAACTCAACAATGCCCTTCTTTACCAGGAATCAAGGCATCATTACAACCAAATGATGAAGAAGTTGAAGCTATCTATATGTTGACACAGAGAAGGCAATGGCAGCCGCGGGGACAAGGTATGAATCCTANCCTTATTTTAATCAAGAAAATTACCCTCCCTTTAATCAAATGCAATACCCACCCCTCAATCAAATGAATTACCCACCCATGCAAAAAACTAACCCTCCCTTTGTAGATCCAACAATGTGGACTCCTTGGCCTCCACAACAACAACCTTACCTTAACCAATGGAATCCAAATTGGGGAGGTCAACAACCCCCATTCCCAAATAAATTACCTCAACTTCAATCAAAATTTCTACAACCACTCTCTTTACCATCAGGTACTCCACCGAACAATCAAATGATGAGGCCTCAACTACCTATACAACCTAACCCTAACCCCAATAATAAGGTTGTGCAGTGCATTGATATTCAAAACTAGCCTATACTTTCTCTTTTCCCTGTGAAATGAAATGATATTCATTTACGATCTGGGAAAATAGTAGAACCTATCATTGATGATGTTACCTCTTCTGATTCCAATAAAGAAGAAATAAAAAAGTAGAATGTACCTGAAGAGGTACAATCATCCTCCAACACTGCTACTGAAACAACAAAACTGCCATTCCTTGAGCGTTTAGCTTTGACTAAAATGCCTGAGCCACCTGCTTTCAATCTTCTAGGGTAATTACAAAATATTTATGTCAAAATTCCACTATTACAAGCACTAAGAGACGTACCAATTTATGCCAGAACTATGCGAGACATTTGTGTTAAGAAACCCGGTAGGAAAACTAAAGATCCCTTCACAGTTCATTTCATGGGTGATTTGTCCACACTAATGTCGGGTAAAGTTCCCCTGGTTAAATATGGTGATCCTGACCATCCTACCGTCTCAGTGAAAATTGAAAAAACAATAATTCCTCGAGTTCTGGTAGACTTAGGCGTTGCTATCAATATTATGACTCTTGAAATCTCACAACTGTTACAACTGAAGAATGAAATCAGAGATACCCCAACCATTCTAGAATTAGCTTACCATTCTACAATCAAACCATAAGGAGTCATTGAAGACCTAATCATCTCAGTTGAATTCTGGAATTATCCAGCTGACTTTGTGGTATTACAACCTAAAACAAAGTTGGGGGTCACCCTCTAATTTTGGGCAGGCCTTGGCTAGCCACAACAGATGCTTTTATCAGCTGTAGATCTGGTTTAATGACAATTTATAATAGATATGAGACTAAACAACTTACCCTCTACCCTCATGCTACACCC
The DNA here is from genome assembly GCA_010110895.2 of Picea sitchensis. Lineage (NCBI taxonomy): Eukaryota > Viridiplantae > Streptophyta > Pinopsida > Pinales > Pinaceae > Picea > Picea sitchensis. Next base: position 110,448 of record SNQJ01S0034519.1, read on the forward strand.
TTGATTAATAATGACAATTCTTTATGGGTGGACTTTGATGATCAAACTACTCAACCTATCTTGACTATCGGACAAGCCTTAAGCCTTAAAGATGCCACTGAGGATGAAGTAATTAATAATTTTATTTGTGAACCTTCCTCTGTGACTCCAGAAACTCATAACCAACTAATTGCACTTTTGGAGTCAGATAACCAGGAAAACCTTAACTCTGAAAACCCACCTCAAACATCAGCCACCATCTCTTCTAAAAGTATAGCAGTAGAAATTGAATCTGGAAAAACACTAAACATAAACCTCAACCTGACAGTTGTTGAACCACAACAATTAATGAAGTTACTTCTTGAAAATAAGGAAGCATTCGCATGGGACTATACAGATATGAAAGGAATCTCTCCCAAATTATGTACTCATTGTATCTATATCAAGGAAGATTGTCGACCAATCTACCAATCTCAACAATGAATGAACCCTAATTTAAGAGAAATTCTTAAGGAGGAACTTCAAAAATTGCTTAATGCAGGGTTTATATATCCTATATCAGACATCGAATGGGTTTCCCTATTGGTAATAGTTCCTAAGAAAAATGGGAAATGGAGAGTATGTGTAGACTATAGAGCCTTAAATAAAGCCACTCAAAAATATCACTTTCCATTACCATTCATTGATCAGGTGTTAGATAGTTTGTTAGGGAAGAAATTTTTCTCCTTTTTAGATGGTTTCAGTGGGTATAATCATATCAAAATTGCACCCCAAGACCAAGATAAGACCACTTTTACTAGCCCATGGGGAACTTTTGCTTATAGAGTCCTCCCATTTGGACTATGTAATGCACCAACAACCTTTCAAAGAGCAGTTATATGAATCTTTTCTGATATGATTAATGACTCTATGGAAATTTTTATGGATGATTTTACCCCTTATGGTGTATCTTTTGAGGAAGCACTACAAAACCTTGAGAAAGTACTTAAACATTGTATACAAGCCAACCTCTCCTTAAGCACAAAAAAATTTCATATGATGATGAGTGAAGGAGTAGTACCTGGACATTTTATTTCATCTCAAAGAATCCAGGTGGATCCATCCAAGATACAAGTCATTAAAAACCTTCCTATTCCCAAAACCCAAACAGAGGTGAGAAGTTTGCTAGGACATGATGGATACTATAGAAGATTTATCAAATTTTTTTCCAAAATAGCTTCTCCTCTGTTTGTGTTACTTATGAAAAATGTTGAATTCAAGTGGACTAATCTTTGCCAGGAAACATTTAGTACACTCAAACATCAGTTATCTACAACTCCTATTCTAAGAGGACTTGATTGGACACTTCCCTTTCATAGATCCTCTGATGCTTCAGATACTACAATAGGAGTTGTCTTGGGACAAGAAAAAAATCATCTCCCTTATGCTATTTACTTCATTAGCAAGAATATGACTCCTGCTAAACTTAACTATACAGCTACCGAAAATGAATTCTTAGCAGTTATCTATGCTATTAATAAATTTCGACATTACATCACTGGCTACTCTACTTTTGTCCATACCGATCACTCAGCTATCAAATATTTAATGAACAAACCTGTCACAAATGCTCGAGTCACCAGATGGTTACTATTATTACAAAAAATTGATATTACAATTGTAGATAGATCAGGAAAAGAAAATGTAGTTGATGATTTCCTTTCTCGGTTAACACCTGATGATAATACCCCAGTAGATGATTCCTTTCCCAATGAATATCTATTTGCATTATTTTCTCACTCACCATGGTATGCAGACATCACTAACTACTTGGTTGTAGGGAAGTTACCACCACACCTATCCCACCGAGAGAGAATAAGAATCATTCAACAAAGTGCTCGGTATAGCTGGATAAGTGGGTGTCTTTTCCACACAGGACTTGCTCAAGAAATCTGAAGGTGCATTAGAGAAGATGAGGTTTATGATTTACTAAAATATTGTCATGATGGCCCTTGTGGAGGGAATTTTGCTGATAAGAGANCAAAGAAATATGTTCGGGTCTGTGACAGTTGTCAAAGAATGGGTCAATTTAATCATAGAGATGAAATGCCATTAAATCCCCAGGTAGTGCTCGAACCATTTGAAAGATGGGCCTTAGACTTTGTAGGACCCATTAACCCTCCATCCAAAAAGTTTATATAGTGGTATGCATAGATTATATGAGCAAATGGGTGGAAGCTAAAGCACTCCATAGAGCTACTGAAGAAGCAGTTCTAGATTTTCTATTTGAAGACATCTTTATCAGATTTGGAGTGCCTAAAGATTTAGTTACAGATGGAGGATCTCCTTTCACTTCTCATGGTTTTAAAGCCACCGTTCAAAAATATCATATTCATCATAGAATGACTACACCATACCACCCCCAAGCCAATGGACAGGTGGAAAGCACAAATAAAGTAATAGAAGCCATTCTCACAAAAACCGTGAAGGAAAACAGAAAGGATTGGTCTCATAGGCTCTCTGAAGCATTATGGGCTTACAGAACTACCTGGAGAAATACTACAGGATTCTCTCCCTATGAATTAGTTTATGGAAAAAGTGTCATATTTCCTGTGGAATTTGAAATCAAATCCTTAAGGAATGCTTTAGTTGTCAACCTTGATTTGACCGATGAACAGATAGCCAGGTTGCAACAACTTAATAAATTGGATAAAAAAATACTAGATGCCATTCATTAGACAAATACGATTTAACAACAAAGATCAAAATGGCATGAAAAAACCATCAAGCATAAGCAATTCCAAAAAGGTAATTGGGCTTTACTGTATGATTCTCGGTTTAAAGAATTTCAAGGGAAACTACGTACACAATGGCTTGGACCTTACGAAGTGGACACTGTTTTTTCCCATTGGAACAATAAGGCTCCTCACAATTGATGGCTCTAAAACACCGTTATTAGTGAATGGTCATCAGCTCCGTCTATACCAGCACCCCATTTCCAAAGAAGATTTTAAGGCCACATGTGTGGCAGACTCACATTATCTCTTTTTAAAGGGGCCTCCTACCCCTCATTGCAATTATTTTTTCTGAATTTAATTCCTTTAGTATTAGATTAGATTTATTTTACTAATAATCCCTATCAAGGAATGGCATGTTACAATTGATTCTTTTGCAGATTCTCGATCAAAGAAAAGGCCTACCAAGAAAGGACGATCATACTTCAAGAAGATACAAGCTTCATTTTGTGAAGCACTGCTCCCTCTTTCTTCATCACTTTCCAGCAACATTTTCCTCATTTTTCCCATCTTCCTCATTGCTGAAACACCACTGTTCAACAATATTTTGCCCTCTTCCCCATTACTGAAACACCTATGTTCAACAATATTTTGTTTCTTCCCCATTGCTGAAACACCACTGTTCATCAATATTTCGCCCTTTTCCCCATTGTTGAAACACCACTGCTCAACAACATTTTGCTACTGCTGAAACACCATTTCTTCAACAGTATTTTCCATTGTTGAAACATCACTTTCCAACAACATTTCCCCTCATTTTTTTCCCATCTTCCCCATTACTGAAACACCACTTTTCAGCAATATTTCTCCCTTTTCCCCATTGCTGAAACATCACTGCTTAGCAACATTTCACCACTACTGAAACACCATTTCTTCAGCAGTATTTTCCATTGTTAAAACATCACTCTTCAGCAAAAAAAATTCTATTCTTTTCCTGTTGCTGAAACACCACTTTCTCAGCATTCCCTGTCAATAAAAACATCTACTTCGGCTCTTTCGCTCTCATACTACATTTTGTCCTTTCATGACCCTCTCTCATAATTAAACAAACCCTTGATACAATTTCTCTAATAAATCCAAAGTCTCTCCCATGGTTAATGCAGAACTATTATGGACAGGCACTATATTTTTTTTTTAAGTACGAATCAAAGGTAAGGATGAGGTATGTAAACTATATATGTAAATACAATTGAACTATAGCTAATGAGAAGATTCTGAATCATTATTATCATTCACTTAAAATCATTATTTTAGACGTACTTGGCGGGGAAAATATAGAAATCTTATGCCATCATTTCACACAAACCGACTACCGTCATTCCTTTTTACCCATCATTTTGTTTGTTTTCACCACCATTTACATGCCTTCACCCGCAAAACTTACTCTGCTCATAAGCGGTTACTTGAATCTCTGACTGTGCATTTTACTGAGATGTTAGCTATGGGAGGCCCTGTTATATGATACGAGCCTGCCACGACAACCCTGTTAGAATTGTATCCAGAAGTCTATCAATTTTTTCTACAGGTAGGCTGGCTAGGTTATTTTCAGAGCCTCCAGGGATTTGATCAACAATAGGTTCTTCAATTTTCTTGAAATATTCAAGAATATTATTCCATTGTTCAAGGGGTTCGGATTCCAGTCACAAAGGATGATATAGGACATGTTTTGGGTCTTCCTATCACTGGCATTCGTTGGTTCAGTCACAAACACATTATCCTTAATTCCCAGCAGGATTTGCTATTGCTAGGAGAACAAATTGAGCCTAAAGGTCGGGGTGTTCGACTAAGCTTGTTGTTGCCTCCTTGGCCGAAAATTAAAAATATTGTCAAGCACTACCTCACCTAAGAAGGCCGATACCAGGTAGTCTACTAGTACGATTTTGTCTTGTTGTCTCATTTATGACATGCTAGATTGGTGAATATTCCCTACTATCTGCTTATATGTCTTAGAAATATGTCGCATTATTGTAAAAAGGCTAAAAATTCCACCCTTTCCCTCACCCATCACCGTCTTGCTCAACTACTCATCCAAAAGGGTTTTTCCCAACAAAACCCTCCCCTAACCAACCCACCCATAGACCCTCAAGAAGTTGTTGAACATCTTGAAAATCCTCAAGAACATTAGCCACAAAACCTTCCAGACCCTCTGGAAATACCTAACAATCTGCCTACATACCCAATTGATCCAATTAACCCTCCTACCATACCAAGCCTGCCCCACAACTTACCAGAATCATCTACTCCTACTGTTCATATCCTTAGCGATGATTTTGAACCAGATAACCCTCCCTGCCCCATCACTGAGGAAAAACCCACACGCAAAAGAAAGAAGAAATTTCCTCCTATTCCCTCCTTTTTACAAAGAAAACGAACGAGGACCTCAACAAGAACAACCACTATTTCCACTGCCCTAAACCCCCAACCCATATTGCTAAAAGTTTGTACACCTCCACCCTCCCAAATTCTAGAATTTTTACCTATTCCACCCATGGGCACTGAAACACAAGAACCAGAGGCTCAATGTACTGCGACATCATTCTCTTTAAATCAAGTAGTTGAAACACAAGAACCAGCTACTCATCCAGTAGCTGAAACACAAGAAACAGCTACTCATTCAGTAGATGAAACACAAGAACCAGCTATAGCTGTTACACAAGAACCAACTACAGCTGAAACACAAGAACCAGTTGTTGATGTTGTTACCAAAATACAGGAATCATATGCCCAGGGTGCCGCAACACTACTTTCTCTACATCAAGAAGATGAAACACAAGAATCAATTGTTGATCTTGTAGTTACTCCATAAGAACCAGCTATTGCGGCTGTCACTGTTACACAAGAACCAGTCACCTCTCTTAATACACCCATGAAATATCAACAACCAGAACCAACAATGGCCTCTATCTTACAAGAAAATGAGTTCCTAAGGTCTGAGATGGAAGCCTACAAGAAAGAGCTAGTAATGGTAAAGGAAGCCTACGACAAGGAACTTAAATTGTATACCCTAGCTCGCATAGCGACCATGACAGAGGAAAACACAAAAGAGAATCAGTGTAGAGAGTATATGTCCAGTCAATGTGGGGACATTTATTATCAAGTAGGCTACAAAGTAACTCAAATTCCAATGCCTGGAGCTTCCCCTGCACCTACGACTTTTGCAGTCAAAGAAGAAAACCCTGCTATTAAACAAGAACCAGTAGGACCTTCCAAAATTCAAAATGAATCCTAGCCTACAACAACTGCTACATATGAAGCCCCTGCTTTTATTAATAAAGTTGTACAAATACTGTCTATTGATGAATCTTCCCCTCCTAGCAAGATCAACACCCATACTCTTATGGAACGAGCCAGTCAGACCCTACCTCAGCCTATCACTTGCAATGCTGAAACACAAACTCAACCATGGGATGAGCAGGAAATAATGGATAAATGGAAAAAAGAGTCTGTTGTTACACAGGACAAAAGCCTGCAGGAGCACAGACTACTTTGGCTAAACCACATCTATTCAAACTGGGAAGCTTTGGAGAAAACATGCCAAGAATCCTATGCCCATAAAAAGTAGAATGAAGAGCTAAAAGGCAAATTGCTCCTAATGTTTGACTTGGCACAAAAATTGTTGGCTTCTAGGAAACCATCCTCCAATTACTCTATTTTCCTTATAGAACGACTTACATTTTTTCAGATTAAATCAATCAAAGAAGGCAGACCCCACGCAGTGTTAAATCCAACAGATTTGGTTAGAACTTTTGCAGAAGCCTCTACTATTGATCAACACCTCCTATGTGAGGTATATCTTCATAATGAGGCCATCCCTGAGAACCAACAGCTTAACCTTAACCCTCTTGTCGGTGATATCCAGATTCAGGCACTCACCTCCTTCCTTAACAATCAGATTACATGGCAGAATTACTTCCTAGCTGCCAAGAATAATGAGGATAACCACCTCCTCTTGATACGGCCAAAACCACAGAACATTGCCACCTTTGTTGCAAAGTATTATCAATTTTTGAAGAAACCAGGGATGATTCAATATATTCACCAACTACAGACAACAATACTTAAGGATTGTCAACAGTTTATTAAATCCATAGAGATCGCTGCCCTACAAGAAAATAACATGTTTTGGCAACAATCTTTTGAGAAAAGGTAGGAGCACAATCCCTTTAGTCCTACCAATATTGAGATACCAATCTCCCAGGTACCTAGCTACATCAAATGTGTTCAGCAATGTGCTGAAAGCTGGATAGGTTATCAATTCCATTTTCCTATTCTGAGGATGCCAACAGAGAAATATCAAGTTCATCATAAGTTGCCCAAGAAGGTTGAAACAACAGCTTGGCAAAGGCTACAACGCGTTCAAGGATTCAGAACTCCAACAGACAACACTTTCCACAGCTACTTCTTAAGTAATTTGCACGCTCAAAGTCGGTATCCGGATTCTGATTCAGATTGAAGTTGCTTAAGGACATGCAACCTTTTTAGTTGGGGGGGATGTTAGGACCTTATAATGTACCTTTTTGTTCATACTTTTTGCTATTATTACATCCTTTTCCCACTCACATTTAAGCCTACATTATCACCTTAACCTATCTTTCCAAAGGTATATAACGTTTCTTCTCTTTGCTATATGTTTAATTTGTTTTACATGTAATTTTATATTACTATCATACTTAGCCATCGATCGGAAACATATAGTTGTTGAAACAGTTCGAACTGCAGATTATTGTTGATGCTTGAAGAATCGTTGCTGAAACAGTCAACAACACGCAAATCTCGTTGCTAAAATAGTCTGTGATCTACGATGCTGGAACAACAATTCACACAACAGTAACAAGAAGGAGTTGTTACACTGGCCACAACAGCCGCACCTTAAGCCAACACCTACCATCGTTGTTGCTTGAGACCATGTTACTAAAACAGTCAAACAGAACGCAAATCCCATTGCTGAAATAGTTTGTGATTTGTGATGCTGAAATAGTATACAACAGTAGTAACAAGAAGATAAATAAAGAAGTCGTTACACCGACCACAACAACTACACCTCAACCCAACACCATTCCAACTATTGTAACAACATTTTCCTACGGGAGATCAGAATATCCTATTCCAGCATAGAAGATTAGATCTGACTAAGAATAGGATTCGTATGTGCACATGTAATTTGATGATAAATTGTATTGAGAGGATTCTCCTCTTTAAATAAGGGGAAATCATCATTATAAGGAGATTTTTCTTTT
>SNQJ01S0034519.1:120718-133995 GCA_010110895.2 Picea sitchensis
TAGTTCCTTTCATTCCTGGGGGATCTTGTGAGAAGGGAGGGCCCACCTTCTTCACAAGATTCACCCATTAGTTCTGTAGTGTGTTAGTATTATTTTTGTTCACGCCTTGATTAAACTCTGTTTTGCTTAAACTCTACTTTACTGAACTTTGTTTTGCTGAAACTCTACTTTACTGATTGTTACATTGTTTGCATACAATTCATGCTTGGGTAACTGTTAATCATTCTGATTGGTAATTCTACTTGATGAATTTATGAAAGTGTGATAATCAGAGATAGGTGTTGAAGATTCCTGCTTGGGGAATAGGGTTCTGTTCTCTGTTATGAGATAGTTAGTCTTCAGTACATGTCAATCATTTTGATTAGTAATGAGTTCATGAAAGTGTGATAATCAGAGACAGGTGCTTAAGATTCTTGCTTGGGGAATAGGGTCATGTTCTCTGTTATGAGATAGTTAGCCTTCAGTACATGTCAATCATTTTGATTAGTAATGAGTTCATGAAAGTGTGATAGTCGAAAACAGGTGCTGAAGATTCCTGCTTGGGGAATAGGGTCCTGTTCTCTGTTACATAATAGTTAGTCTTCCTTGCAGTATCCTGAAAGATTTATTTTCCTAGGTTGTTTTTTCTTAATGTAATCCGGGATTCTTCTGATAATTATTTCCTTAAACCTCGAACTCTGCAATAGATAGATTTATTTTCTGTAATTCAAAGTAGAACTTCAGTCTGTTCAAGGCAAGGTGTGATTAATGTACTTTTACTACAACTCTAGATTGCTTTTGAGATTGAGCATATACAATCAGGGATGATTTTAAGGATGGAAATTTATTTTGAAATGTAGAAACATTGGCGAATATTACTAATCCTTCAAATGCCAACTATAAATGTTTGGTGACATTTTTGAAAAAATATTCAAATTTCTAAGTATTTAATATAGTTTGTATAATATTTTAGCGATTTTTAATCTAAAATAATTTTATCCTATAGAATTTGGGCAAATAATTTTTAGAATGATGAATCTTTTTTTGGGAAAAACCTTGGAAAATTAGCCCATGAGCGAAATTTAGCCCCTAAAATCATCCCTGTAATACAGTGTGTGATTGCCTTTGAAATAAACAGACTTCCCTGGGTTGACAATTTATGTAACACTTGATTGTTTAGTTAATAAGCAATTACAGTGACCAACAATAAGGATCTCTCTTTTCTAAATGGGGATTGTAAGCAACACAAGGGCTCTGCTCCTCTTATGCCATTTACCACATTCCAATTATATTGGCACTGAAAACTATTCACTTATCAATCTGGCCTCATTCTGGATTAAAGGTGTGGATCCAAACAAGGTCGCTGGAAAAATGGTGAATGTGAGTGGGATTTTACAGTTGGCCATATCCACAATACAAGACATCTCCTACATGGCTATGGGAGGAGAATACTTTTATAATTATCCTGGCTTCACTTCTCTTATGATTCACCTCGAAGGAGTCTACTTAGAAGAATAAAAAAAATCACAAGAAGAATGGTTGTTGTGTATGATGGGAAGTACCCATTTACCTTCCCATGGGAAGAATGTTGCAGATCCTTGGGATTGGTTAAAAAAATCAGAGTCACAGTCCCCTACTCTGTCAGAAGATGATAGAATTTTGCTGCAATTGGGCTATCCAAGCAAGCTTATTCTAACTACCAGGGAGATTCGAAGAACACTGACAAGCCTCAATCGACACTCCAATTCAATCTATTTTGATGAAATTTACATATCTTCCCAATTGACTGCTGATTCGAGTTATGAATTTGACTCTGAGAACCTAGTGGCAAAGGCTTGTTCTCCTTACCAATATCCAAACAATTTTCAGTCAAAAGGTTTTAAAATATACTGGGGGAAGCAATTTTTTTCAACTATAAGGAAACAGATGCACCGTCAGGTTTTGGATGTGGTTCCCACTTGGCAGTGTAATGGCATAGATGCCTATTGTAGAAAGTTGGTCCCATTCATTATGGATAATAAAGTTCAGGAAAATAATGGCAGTGTTGATAACACAAAGCTCTGTATACAAGATTTGATGTGTACAAGCCTATCTAATTCAGGTATTCCAAAAGTTAGTGTGTTTTTTCGAGTTTTGCCTCCTTCACAGGATCAGTATTTGGCAAGTGAAATATCAAGTCTTATTGGCTTAACATTGTCCGTCGAGGGAAAATAGAACTCATCTTCTGGTCAGTTATGTATGGTGGGATGCCTTGGATCCATCAAGAATCACAGTGCTTGTAATTCTCGAATCTGCATTTACTTGCCCCTTTCACTTTCAATAAAACAAAGAAGTGTAATTGTTGGCAACATTTTCAGCATTGAGAACATTGCAAATTCCTTCTATCCTCTCGTATTTGAGCTTATACATCCTCGATATTTCCCCCGAGATGTGTTAAACAAAATATCATACGAATACAACAAGACCAAATTGGCCCAAATGGAGAGACATGAGACTGGAGGTTTTGGAAAATCATTCCTGAAGTATGCTCAGAAAGAACTGGGCAAGACAAGACATAGTTTCTCTTTTCTAGGTGAGGATCTCTCAGTGCATTCACGGGGCATGTTTGACCCATTGTCTAAAGGGAATTATGTCAAGAGCTTCATAGGCTTGGATGTTATAGACATTGAGTAATTTGTGGGAGTTGAATGGGAGTAGGCCTCATACACTTATGTCATACCTTAGGAGGTTCGGGAATCACCTCATTCAAAAGGAGCAGAGGAGGAGAAGTCCTTGAAAGTTGTTGCACAACTGAAACTGGAAAGAAATGTTTCAAAGCTTTTTCTTGAGGGTCTCTATCATCCAAGAGTGGGTAAAATGTACCTTATGGGATGCAGGGATGTTCGAGCTCCATGGAAAGTTTTGCATGATACTGGGGATCTCCACGATGGTTTTGATTGCCTCATTGAAGTGAAAGTGGAATATCCACCTACAAATTTCAGGTGGTCCATAAATCCAACCGTTAGCCTTTCAGTCACAAGCCAGTGAACAAAATATAACCCACTTTTCTAAGGAGATATTCCACTCATAGTTGGTCTTGAGTTCAACCGGTTCCTGTAATAACTGAAACAACACGTTGCAACATGATAACCATCTTAGATCCACAAAAGTTTCCTCAGGGTATTCTTTGAGATGGCCTTGAGAGATTTTGCTGCTCTATAAAGCTAGCCTTTCAAATCCATTATTTCCAATCTCAACTGTATCAGGTTATTATCTCCAATCTAGAGAGCTTCCTGCACCAGTCTTTTCTTCTCTCCTGCTTCAAACTCTGCACCTTTGATTGGGATTCTCAAGGCTTCATCTGATGAAGAAGGAGGAGGATCATGTAATAAATAACCAATGCCAATTTTACATTCAGATCTCATTCACATTTAATAAATCCCGACTCTTTGGAGAAGAAGATGACCTTGAGAGATTCTATTGCTTTGCAAAGATGGCCTTTCAAATCCACTATCACAAACCTCAGTTGTTTCAGGTTATCATGTCTAATCTGGAGAGCTTCCTGCACCAGTCTTTTCTTCTTTGTTTCTTCAAACTCTGCACTTTGGATTAGGATTCTCAAGGCTTCATCTGAAGAAGGAGGAGGAGGACGTGGTTTTCTAGAGAAATTCCAACTGGGCAGCCAAAAGGATAAAGATGGAACTCTCTAATTGAATCTAGTGAGTTGAGTATTCGGCTTTGTATTGCCTTTGTTGTGTTGAAAAACTGAAAATGCAGAAACAAATCTCCTTCTCTTGAACATCAGATACCCATCAACCTTATTTTCTGTAGAGGAGTGATGGACCTCAAAATTAAGAGACCATCCCTGCAAGGATGATATTGTCTATTGCGTGAGATCAAACATAATACACAGAATCTGAATATCTTGGAAGAAACCCATGTGAAAAGAATCATCTGTCGTGGTAAGAAATCCGCGACCGTCAACCCAATTTGATTCGGAAGCGGAATTAGAAGGAACCCCTTCACAACTACAATTACAACTGATGATATAGAGACGTCATAGAGACTCCACAAACTTCACAAAGCCGACACAACATTCATTGATATTGGGGCATTCTCGTACACAAGGACGAGGCAACAACCCCTAAGCCTCCTCCCATAGCTCGTCCAAAACTACCTTCACAGGATCGACCTGCATGATTGACCATCAAATGTGAAGCAGAACGAGAGTAATGAGATAGTAGAAAATTGAAATCATTATATGGGGATTGCAGGTATATCATAAGGTAGGAGGAAAAGAAGTTGAGATCGTTTCGATTCTTGTTTTTTCAATTTCTCATAAACCACTTAATCTTTGAATTCTCACTCATCATTTCCATCAACCACAATTCTCTCTATATAAAAACCATACTACTCTTTGTGATAAAAACCCTACTACTCTCAGTATCTCGATTCTCTGTGATAAAAAATTCTATAGGTTTTCCACTATCTCCTGCCATGGCCTCCAGGGCATTGTCGCCTTCAGAGATGCAGGTGAATTTCTTCCTTCAGAGACGTAGGTGAAGAAGGATGGGGCCGTGGGTGTCACTATTATCTAAGCCCTTCTGCTTCCATAGAAATCTGGAACATTCCAAGACCTTCTACACCAATCTCAATCGTTCCAAGCCATATACACGCTGACACGTGATTTCAAAGTATATCGACACATGGCTTTGTTCCATTGGTTTTGGACAGACGATGAAATCAACAAAGAACCTCTTCCTTAATAAATGCCTTCGCCGTAATTAAGAGAAAGACAAGATTTTGTATTTTGATTTACATTAAGATATTTTAAATTTGTCAAATTATATAAATATCTTTTATATATTTATGGACGATTTTAATATAAAAAAAATAATTTTCATGAAAATTTTATTTCATTATAGAACATAAAAACAAAATAATATCTAAAAAGAAAACACCATGGCATGATCAACATTGTAATGCAGTAGTACCATAGTAAAATATGGTTAAGTGTAATCAACATGGCCCATCATAATCATATCCACATAGTCAACTAAGTTTGACCATAATAAAATCTGATCAACCATTGTCAACCACCATCATGGTCAGTTACACACAACCAATGTGAAGGACAACCATGATCAACCACAATGAACCTTTATAAGATTCTTTCTATGAATTATATCGCATTAGTTCAAAGTTTCTGTCTTTTTCCAAAAGGAAACACTAAGTTAGATTTTTTTTTAAAACTTCACAAAAACTTCCTTTCCATTATGTGTTAAACAAAAAACAACCTTGTGATGCGGTGAACATACCTTTGTGTTGCAATATGGAAAAAAAAAACTAGATCTTACAACGTGATGAACTTAGTAATGTTGCAATGTGTTGAACATAGTGACAAACATAATAACATTGCAATCTGAAGAACACAATAACATTGCAATCTGTTGTACATAGTAACGTCGCAATGTGACGAACATAAACGGATGTCACAATGTGACCAACATAACCATGTCGTCATAATGTGGATAGTAACGTCGCATTGTGATGAACATAAACATATGTTGCAGTGTGTCACTCATTATTGCATCGTCACAATGTGACGAACATTTCCTCACATTGCAATGTGACGCACATATCCCGACGTCGCAATGTGACAAACATTTCCAAACATCGCAATGTGTCAAACATAGTAATGTTCCAATCTATGAAGCATTGCAATGTTTCCATTTGGCGAACATTGTCCTGTCATCACAATCTGACGAACATATATGGATGTCGCAATGTTATGAACATTGCCCTATCGTCACAATCTAACGAACATGGACGTTGCAATGTCATGAACATTGCCCTGTTATCATAATTTGATGAACAAAAACAAATGTACTAATGTGACGAACATATCCTTGTTGTCACAATATGACGAACATATCCTTGTCATCACAATATGTCTCATAGTGACAAACATAATAACATTGCAATCTGATGAACATAGTAATGTTGCAATTTGTTGAACATAGTAACGTCACAATGTGAAGAACATAAACTAATGTCACAATGTGACCAACATGGCCATGACGTCACAATGTGGATAGTAATGTCACATTGTGACGAACACAAACATATGTTGCAATGTGTCGCTCATTGTTGTGTCGCCACAATGTGAAAAACATTTCCTCACATTGCAATGTGACACATATATCTCGACGTCGTAATGTGAATTTTTTTTCCAAACATCGCAATGTGTCTAACATAGTAACATTCCAATCTACCAAGCATTGCAATGTTACAATTTCACAAACATTGTCCTGTCATTACAATCTAGAAAATATATATGGACGTCGCAATGGGACGAACATTTCCCTATTGTCACAATATGACAAACATATATGGACGTCGCAATGTGATGAACATTGCCCTGCTATAACAATTTGACAAACATAAACAGATGTTGTAATGTGACGAACATATCCCTATCTTCACAATATGATGAACATATCCTCACATTGTAATCTGACACATATCCTAACATTGCATTGTGACAAACATTTCCAAACATCGCAATGGGACGAACACAACCCATTGTTGCAAGGTGATGTACACAATCCAATGTGGCAATGTGACAAACATAGACCAACATTGCAATGACATGAACATTTCCCGATGTCACAATGTGATGAACATAACCCATTGTTGCACTATGAAAAGTCTATTCAACGCCATAATGTGATGAACAAGAACCCTTCATCATAATTTTATGACCATAAACTTACGATGTCATGTGATGAACAAAAGATGATGTCACAACGTGATAAACAAAACATGTTTCCGCAATGTGATAGGAACGAAACATGATCAACATTGCAATGTAGTAGTGGCATAGTAACCTATGATTAAACATAATCAACATGACCCACCATAATCACATCTGAATGGTCAACGAAGGTCAACCATGAGCATGGTCGACCATAATAAACCTCGATCAACCATAGTCAATCCTGGTCATGGTCAACTATAGTCAACCATGGTGAAGGACGACCACGATCAACCATACTGAACCTTTCCCTCCCAATGTCAACCAAGGTCTACCAAAGTTAACCATGGTCATGGTAAACCATAGTCAACCATAGTCATTGTCAATTAATGTATTAATGTATTAATATTTTAATTATGTATTACTACTTTATTTTATACATTAATGTATTAACGCTTTAGTAATGTATCATTTTTTTAGTGTATTAAAACTTTATTAACGTCTTAATGTATTAACACTTTAGTAATGTATTTATTAAAAATGTATTAATGTATTAATTAATTAAATTTATACATTACAATATACATTAACGTATTAGTGTCGATCATAGTCATTACCATAAGAAACCACGATCATGGTCAATCATAGTCATTTTCAATGAATGTATTAATGTATTAATACTTTAATAATGTATTTATTAATGCATTAATACTTTAATACTTTAGCAATGTATTAATTAATCAATACATTACATAATTAATGAATTATTACTTTAATTTTACATTATAGTAATGTAATAATGTTACTTTAATTCTACATTATAGTAATGTATTGTTAATGTATTAATAATTTATCTCGAATGGGATGACAGATGGCCCTCAACGGACGACAAGTGGTATCTGACAACATCGGGTGTTATTAACCCCAGTCATCAGCCTCCCTCCCATTCCATTTGAATGACCCGCACTAAGCTTGGAGTTATGGTAGCGCATCGAGATATCCTTGCAGGTTTAATAGACCCTCACGCGAACCGGGCTAGGCATACAAAGGTAGGTATCAGGCCTAGGAGAGTTGTCACCTCTACTTTCATCGCGACCCTCCCTATCAATTCACAAGGAATTATGAAGGCTAGCGCCCCTGAGCGCTCTCCCATTCTACCGTTTTTTCAAACTCTTTTTCTCCTTGGTTCTTTCATGCTCCCACACCTATGGCCACCCTCCACTACTCTTTCGTTGGTTATCCTTCACAGTCCCACCCAGAATCCCCATGCCATGCCAAAAGAGAGGGGAAAATATAGAAGGGGATAGTTGTATTACAACGCCATATCCAGACGCAACATGCTCGACCCCTCTCAGCTTGCTCTAATTACCATAAACACGCCCAACCCAAGCCAAAACTGGTTGGAACCGCCTCAACAATCCTTTCCACCCCCCTCCAATTCTACAATGGACTTCGACAGTTTCCTTGTTGAAGAGGAAATTTTCTCTCCTGAGGAGCATACTCCTTCGCTGAGTCTCCATCCTAAAACTTCCCCTCCCAAAGTCCACACATAGGTTCACGGTTTCGACATTGGTGGATGTATTGTGGAGGAAGAAAGTCCTCCTAGCTGGCAAGAGGAGAACCATCCGACGACTATGGACGCAGATTTGGAGGAGGAGCCGCCTCTTCTCTCCCCTCAACGACTCTCGGATGAACATCTTCAGCTCAATTTTTATATGCAGTAAAAGCTTGATGACCAGACGCACAATCATAAAATTCTTAGCCAACGAATGGACCTCTTGTTCGACGCCATGACAGACGCTCCAAATAAAAAACAATGCCTGACTTGTGGCCAAAAGTTCATCCCAGCGTACACCATTCATGGAAGTCCGAGTTCGCATATGGATTAGCTCCTCCAGGTTTTTGTTTTCTTTCTGGTTTTGTCACTTTTTCAAAGAATGGCAGAATCCCTACTTCATGATGTATGCTAGTCGGTCATGGCGACCAGTTTATGGCTATAATTTTGTTTATATTGTAACACGTCAAACAATTACAATCTTTTTGAAGGCCACCTATCTTAGTTTCCTTGTTGTAGTAAACTATAGGCAATGTAATAATAAACATTTTTGATAATATATAAATCATTTTATTTACAAAATAAAAAATAAAAAATTATATATTAATGCTTTAGTAATGTATTTATTAATATATTTAATGTGTTATTAATGTATTATTTTATTAGTGTATTAATACTTTAACAATATATTAATTAATAACATATTAATTGATTAATACATTACACTATTAATACATCAATTAATTAATACTTTACATAATACATTGCATTAATACATTAATAAAACATTAAATATTATACATTAATATATTATTATTATATATTATATTAATGTCATAATTAATTAATACATTAATTATGCCGAAGGTATATTGAGGGAGAGTTTTTGTAGAAAACATATCAACAGATTGACCGGTTTTGAAAAACCACATTTTTTTTAATGCACCTGTGACCTATCCTTTGAGTGAATTATTGGATTATTTGTTGTGGGTTTCTTTGCTTCCTTTACTGTAGTCATAAATACTGTGGGTAGTCATAGATACTCTATACACTGAGGGTTCCTTTGCTTCCTTTACTGTCATCATAAATATTCTGCATCGTCATAAATACTCTATACACCGCATCACTGCCTCCACCTCCTTCACCGATTCATTTTGATTTGATTGATTTAGTTGGCCATTTCTTTGTCCACAGCTGCGCTAAAGCTCGTAAGAAAAATTGGAGGAAATATCTGTAAGCAAGCTAAGCTCGTCAAGGAAAATTGGAGGAAATATCTGTAAGCAAAATCTCTTGAGCTTGTTGTGATTTTCCTTACGGTCATGGTCAACAAAACCCCGGTAGCCTCAAGGTGAAAGCAGTGATGGGCATGTACATTGTCGGTGAGCACATTCTTCTTCTCCACCTTGCTCAGATCATAGAGCACATGAAAACTATTGTCGTCCAGCAATATTATCACTCGTGAGTCCGACATAAAATGTTTGTGGAAGGAGGAAATGGCAGCATCAGGCGAGGGCGTGGGGAAATTACGAGCATCCCTCCCCTATTTCCAGGTCTGTAGAATGAGAACACAGTGGGCCGAGCCGCGAGTGGGGCCCTGAAGAACGTACGTAAATTCAAGTGTGAATCCGGATCGCTGGAACGTTTTCGTCGGCACCGCCTGTGGTTAGATACATTGGTGTCTGCGCCATTTCATTTATCAACAAATTCCGGTGAAATCTTCTGCTTCCTTTAGCTCCAGTACTTCCGTCCTGCGACTTTCCCTAGGGGAAGACTTCACCCGGGACTGGTATATTGCTGCCCTATTCAGTTTTAATGGCGTTTTTTTCCTTCTGAATCCGTTGGATTTGTGGATCATAATAATTAATTGTATGTGCAGATGGCGAGAGATCGGTCGGGGAATCGAAATCCACCGTTCCAAGGCGAATCGATGTGAACAAATTGCCTTCTTCTTATTACTACAACGAAGACGCGGGCACCATTAATGTGTCGTCGCCCAACAGCGCCCTCTCGTCGTTTCATGTGGATTTCGGCGGCGCCATCAACGCGGAGAGACGCTGCGACGCCATGAGCGTCAAGAGAGAGCGAGATGCCACCGACGAGTTCGAGGCGGACAGAGCTTGCTCTAGGGTTAGCGATGAAGAAGCTGATCAGGAGGGCGACACTAGGAAGAAACTCAGATTGTCCAAGGAGAAATCGTCTCTTTTGGAGGAAAGCTTCAAAGAAAACAACTCTGCCAATCCTGTAAGTCGATCTTTTCCGCTAGACTCGGAGTTTTACAGAATTGATCAAGGTTTTCTTTTCTCCTTCATTATTTTTCCTAACAATAATTTCAGTTCTCTTCCCCCCTTAATACCATGTAGTTCTTTGCCCTCTACCGATGAGTGGTGAAGGTTTGTTCATAGCCCATTAAGACAACACAACAGAATTCGGTCATATTAACGGAACTAGCGGAGTCCCTATGCTTGTTATGCTCCCTTTGCTTGTTATGCTCCCTTTGGATTGTTAAATATAATGTAATCTCAACAGTCTGACTGTACACTCTTGCTGTCCTGGTCAGCTGTACTATCATTTATTGATTTGCTTGAGCCTATTTAGCTTAGCTAGTTTCCATTTTCTATTGTATTTTTTCACTTGCATTCCTAATATACTGAATTCTATTTCTGCTCTGCTCTTTCTCTGTATTCTCTGCTTCTCATTTTATCATGGTATCAGAGCTTTAGCAGTAAGCCTCTTCACACAGTATGGAGAGCAACCCGATCCTCAACAACGCAGAGCTTACACTGAACGAGAGCATAGGACGCGAGATTCTTCACAAAGCCTGGAGAGAAATCCGTAGTCCGCCATCCGCTCGAAAGATCGTTGCAGAAAGCACGCACGAGGAAGCAGAGCGCAATACGCTCAAAAAGATTGAGGAGTTAGGGCTGCAGGAGGCAGAAACATTTGAAGAATTCAAAGTAATTCTTTCAAATTCGTGAAAGATTGCTGCAGAAGGCAGAAACATCTAAAGATCTCGTGAAATTCTTTCAAATTAGTGAAAGATTGTTGCAGAGGGCAGAAACATTCAAAGAATTCGTGAAATTCTTTCAAATTCGTGAAAGATTTACGAATTTCCTTCCTCTGTAGAAACTCTTTGCAGAAGCAGCAAAGAACACGCTAAAGGAACAAATGACACCTAGACGCGGTCGTAAGATCGGTCCTGCCAATATATCTGAGGCGTTAATCGAGCTCAGAAAGGATGAGGAACATGCAGAAAAGGAAAAAGATTTTCAGCCGTCAAATTTTGTGCAAAGGACCGATAGCCGTCGGATCCAGAAAAGGTGCGTGAGGTTTAAACTTCGTCTCAACAAAAGGAAGTGGAGTCCTTCGACTTTGCAATCTGCGAAATCTTGAAAGGATCGTGAGCCGTCCATTTTGGAGGACAGGTGTCAAAGATCTATATCTATCGGGAATTTGGTTATCGGGAGATCAAGGAGGCAGGAGTCGTGAGACAAGAAGTCCCGATTCCCGAAATCGTGAAAGGAGATCTAAATCTACCAGGACTTCGGGTACCGGGAGATCAAGGAAGAAGAGTCGGGAGACAAGAAGTCTTGGCTCACGAATTCCCGAAAACATCGTAACTGTCCACAAGGAGGACACGTGGCAACGTTCGAGGTTTCGGGGAAATCCCCAAAAGGAACATTTCGGAATTTCAGCTATCGGGACTGCAAAGGGTAAGAGTTTGGGACTCTTGACCCACAAAATCCCGAAAGGATCTGAGTCGTCGGATCAAGAGAGGCTCACAGCCGTTGATCTCCTGCAGGAGTGGAGTTTCGGCATTTCGGAATTCGATACTTCGGTATTTTAGATACCGAAAGTTGGAAGGGTCAGGAATTGGAGCAGCAGGATTCGCAAAGTTCCGAAATGCGAAATCCCAAAAAGGCGTTCGAGAAGGATAAACGCCAGGATATTTCAGGTTTCGACATTTTGAGGAACAGAGAACCGACGAAGTGCTTGCATCGCCCCTGAATCGCGAAAAGTCGGTAGCGCTTGAACGATTAGGCGCGTGGCCACCGGTCGTGGTCACATAGACGAAGGCTAAGGGCCAATACAGGGTTGTTAAGCGCTTTTCGACGTTTCGGCGACCGAGAGTTGGGGAGACAAGAAATCGAAGACTCATATACAGGAGTCCTAAAATCCCGAAGTGCAAAAGGCCGAAGTTGCTCGAATTCAAGACTCACGAAATCCTAAATCGCGAAGTTTCGAAGTCACTGCAAGAACTTAGAAGACCTCGTTTTACGTGTAGGAAACAGGGAAACACAAAAATTTTCCCACGATTTCTTTTATGTTTTGTTAAAATTCTTTAAAGATGGCCACGTCTAGCAATTTAAGACCAACTCAAGGTCCGATTCTTCTTGGAAAGAATTATGAGTTTTGGTCTCTTCGGATGAGATCCTTCTTGCAAGCACAAGAGTGCTAGGATCCATTAGATCTTGGATATGTGGAACCAGATCCAACAAACCTTTTTGCCATGACGAACCAACAAAGAATTGCTCAGGGAACACAGAGGAACAGAGAGAATAAAGACAAATTTTGGATTCAAAATTCAGTGGATGACTCGATTTTCTCAAAAATCACAGGCGCTGGTACTTCAAAACAAGCCTGGGACATCCTTAAATCAGCCTACCAAGGAAATGACAGGGTCAAAACACTCAAACTCCAGACCTTGAGGATGCAATTCGAGACTTTAAGAATGAAAGAGTCTGAAAATGTGGATCAGTTTATGACCAGAGTCATGGGAATCGTGAACCAGATCAGATTGACTGGTGAAGCCATCCCTAATCAGCGCATTGTTGAGAAAGTCCTTAGAAGTTTACCAAAGAAATTCGAAATGGTTGTTACAACAATCCTTGAATCCAAGGATCTGTCACGTTTTTCAACAGATGAACTAATTGGTTCCCTGGTGACACATGAGACCAGACTGCATCTCACAGATGAGTCAATCGCCAATGCCTTCAAAACTCAATTCTC
>SNQJ01S0034519.1:135880-158938 GCA_010110895.2 Picea sitchensis
ATCAAGTCAGCTTTCCTGAATGGTTTCTTAGAAGAAGAAGTTTATGTTGATCAACCACCTGAATTTCAAGTCCAAGAGCAACCAACCAAAGTATATCGGTTGAAGAAATCCTTGTATGGCTTAAAGCAAGCTCCAAGAGCTTGGTATAGCAAAATTGACACTTACCCGATCAAAAGTGGTTTCAGTAGAAGCCAAAATGAGTCAACTCTTTACACCAAAACAGATCAACACGGTAAAATTTTGATTGTATGTTTATATGTTGATGACATGATATATACGGGAAATATTGAATTAACCAATTTTAAACATGCCATGCAATCTGAGTTTGAGATGACAGATCTTGGCATAATGAAATATTTTGTGCGGATTGAGGTTGATCAATCAACCAAAGGAATTTTTGTCTGTCAAAAAAAGTATGCAGCAGACATCATCAAAAGATTCTGCATGGAAAAATGCAATCCAGCAGAAACCTCTATACCCCTAGGCACAAAATTGAGCAAAAAAGATGAAGGCCCTACAGTGGACCCTACCCTGTACAAAAGTTTAGTAGGCAGTTTGTTGTATCTTACAACAACTAGGCCTAATATTATGTATGCAACCAATCTTGTTTCCAGATATATGGAATCCCCCAAAGATTCTCACTAGAAGATGGCGAAACAAATTCTGAGATATGTTGCGGGAACTCTCAATTTTGGCTTATGATACACTAAATCTGATGATCATCATCTCTCTGGTTACACAGACAGTGATTTTGCAGGCAGCCTAGATGACAGGAAAAACACCTCGGGACATGTTTTTCACCTGGGCACGAACCTGATTTCATGGGCATCAAAGAAACAACCAATTGTATCAATATCTTTTGCAGAGGCAGAGTATGTCACTGCTACCTCGGCTTCTTGTCAAGCTGTGTGGCTGAGAAGAATATTGAAAGATATGTCACATACAGAAAATGATCCAACTCCTATCTTCTGTGACAACACCTCAGCAGTTGCTCTATCCAAAAATCATGTGTTTCACAAGAAAAGCAAACACATTGACACTCGCTTTCACTTCATCCGCGAGCTAGTCAATAATGGTGATATTGCACTTCAATTATGTGGCTCTCGAGATCAGCTTGAAGATGTTTTCACAAAACCACTGGGAAAATCCGTTTTTGATTTTCAGAGACAACACTTGGGCATCATCAGTGCTGATGTTTGAAAATGTTGAGTTTAAGAGGGAGTGTTAAATATAATGTAATCTCAACAGTCTGACTGTACACTGCCAGTTGTACTATCATTTCTTGATTTGCTTGAGCCTATTTAGCTAAGCTGGTTTCCCTTTTCTATTGTATTTTTTCACTTGCATTCCTAATATACTGAATTCTATTTCTGCTCTGCTCTTTCTCTGTATTCTCTGCTTCTCATTTTATCATGGATAACATAGTCCATAACAATACCTTCAATAGACGGAAGGCTCTAAATGTCAGTCTTCAGGCCTTGAAGAATGTTGGTGTTGAGGGAGTTATGATGGATGTTTGGTGGGGTCTTGTTGAACAAGAAGCTTCGGGCCAGTATAATTGGTTTGGATACAAAGAGCTGCTGGAAATGAGCAAGAAACGTGGATTGAAAGATAATCCTCCCACTGATCAATATCAATCAATCCAAATATTAATATCAAATTAAGCATCATACAACGAATTAATCAATCAATGCAATAAATCTTTCCTCTTAGAAGCCTAGTGTATATCTGTTGGTTTATTGTCTACCTACAAAACAAATTCAATATTACTTACTCCCTTTCGGAAAAAGATAAGCAATTCACGCTCCTGTTCCTTCTCTGCTTCCAAAGCCACTTCGTGAAGTATGTCATAATATATTTTGTAACATAGCTGCATATAGTCTGGAAGGTTTTCTGTAAAAGAGAGGTCCCATCTGAAAAAAGTGAGCCAACGTAATATAATTAGTTTAATCATCTACAATAGTTGAATTGACTTCATCTTTAATTAGCTATGGAAAAACAATGATATACAATGCACTGCTATCCAATGATGACGAGTCCCTACCTTCTCACAACCTTAGTGAATAGCTTCAATTCATCAAGGGTCCCATAAGTGTCGTACATATTTGTAAAGAGGAATCTGCATTTGGCATACTGGGGCTCATACTGTTAAATATAATGTAGCCTCAATAGTCTGACTGTACACTGCCAGCTGTCCTGTCCAGCTGTACTATCATTTCTTGATGATCTTGATTTGCTTGAGCCTATTTAGCTCAGCTATTTTCCCTTTTCTCAATGTACTCTTTTCTTCATTTACCTAATATATTGAATTCTATTTATGCTCTTCTCTTTCTCTGTATTATTTGCTTCACATTTTATCATGGTATCAGAGCTTCACCAATAAGCCTCTTCACACAGTCTGGAGAGCAACCCAATCCTCAACAACACAAAGCTTACATTGTAAACGAGAGCATAGGACGCGAGATTCTTCACAAAGCCTGGAGAGAAATCCATAGTCCGCCATCCATTCAAAAGATTGTCGCAGAAAGCACACACGAGGAAGCAGAGCGCAATACGCTCAAAAGATTGAGGAGTCAGAGCTGCAGGAGGTAGAAACATTTGAAGAATTCAAAGAAATTCTTTCAAATTCGTGAAAGATTGTTGCAGAAGGAAGAAACATCTAAAGATCTCATGAAAATTCTTTCAAATTAGTGAAAGATTGTTGCAGAGGGAAGAAACATTCAAAGAATTCGTGAAATTCTTTCAAATTCGTGAAAGATTCACGAATTTTCTTCCTCAAGAGAAACTCTTTGCAGAAGCAGCAAAGAACACGCTAAAGGAGTAAAGGACAGACAAACGCAGCCGTAAGATCGGTCTTGCTAACAGATCTAAGGCGTTAATCGAGTTCAGAAAGGACGAGGAGAGCACAAAAAAGACAAAATATTTTCAGCTGTCAGATCTTGCGCAGAGGACCGATAGTCGTCGGATCCAGGAAAAGTGCATGAGGTTTAGTCCTCTGAAGCGCATAGGAGAATGGATGAATTGCGAAATCTTGAAATCGCGGGGTGAAAATTCGACATTTCAGAGTTTGGGACTTGGAACAGCAAGGGGTCGTAAAGTCCCGATTCGCGAAATCTCGAAGGAATCCAGACCATTGGATCTGGAGCACGGTGGCCTGAGAACCACTGGATCGAAGCAAAGGAAGAAAGATCTGAACCATCAGATCTAGCACTAAGGTTCGTGAGCCGTCGGATCCAGGAAAGGTGCATGAGGTTTAAACCTTGTCTCAGCAAAAGGAAGTGGAGTCCTTCGACTTCGCAATCCGTGAAATCCTGAAAGGATCGTGAGCCATCCATTTTGGAGGACAGGTGTCGAAGATCTATATCTACCGGGAATTCGGGTACCGGGATATCAAGGAGGAAGAGTCGGGAGACAAGAAGTCTTGGCTCACGAATTCCCGAAAACATCGTGACCATCCACAAGGAGGACACGTGGCAGCGTTCGAGGTTTCGGGGAAATCCCTGAAAGGAGCATTTCAGCATTTCGGGTACTAGGAATGCAAAGGGTAAGATTTCGGGACTCTTGACCAACGAAATCCCGAAAGGATTTGAGCCATCAAATCAGGGGAGGCTCACAGTGGTTGATCTCCCGCAGGAGTGGAATTTCGACATTTTGGAATTCGGTACTTCGGATACCGGAAGTTTGAAGGGTCAGGAATTGGAGCAACAGGGTTCGCGAAGTTCCAAAACGTGAAATCCCGAAAAGGCGTTCGAGAAGGATAGGCGCCAGGATATTTAGGGTTTCGGCATATTGAGGGATAGAGAACCGGTAGAGTGCCTGCATTGCGAAGTCATGAATCACGAAATCCCAAAAAGGCATTCGATAAGGATAGGCGCCAAGATATTTCGGGTTTCGACATATTAAGGAACAAAGAACCGACAAAGTGCTTGCATCGTAATTCCCCGAATCCCGAAAAGCAGGTAGCGCTTGAATAATTAGGCGTGTGATCACCAGTCGTGGTCACATAGACGGAGGCTAAGGGCCAATACAAGGCTATTAAGTGCTTTTCAACGTTTTGGCGACCAGGAGTTGGGGAGACAAGACATTGGAGGACTCGTATACAGGAGTCTCGAAGTCCCGAAGTGCGAAACGCCGAAGTCGAGACTCGCAAAATCTCGAATCGCAAAGTTCCGAAGTCACTGCAAGAAATTAGTTTACACACAGGAAACAGGTAAACACGAAATGTTTCTAACATTTTTTTTCTATTGTGTTAAATTCTTTAAAGATGGCCACGTCTAGCAATTTAGGACCAACTCAAGGCCCGATTCTTCTTGTAAAGAAATATGAATTTTGGTCTCTTCGAATGAGATACTTCTTGCAAGCACAAGAGTGTTGGGATCCATTGGATCTTGGATATGTGGAACCAGATCTAGCAGACCTTGCTGCCATGTCAAACCCACAGAGAAATGCTCAGGCAACACAAAGGAACAGAGAAAATAAAGCCAAATTATGGATTCAAAATTCAGTGGATGACTCGATTTTCTCAAAAATCACAGGCGCTGGTACTTCAAAACAAGCCTGGGACATCCTTAAATCAACATACCAAGGAAATGACAGGGTCAAAACAGTCAAACTGTAGACCTTGAGGACACAATTCGAGACTTTAAGAATGACAAACTCTGAAAATGTGGATCAGTTTATGACCAGAGTCATGGGAATTGTAAACCATATCAAGTTGACTGGTGAAGCCATCCCTGATCAACGCATTATTGAGAGTGTCCTCAGAAGTTTACCAAAGAAATTTGAAATGGTTGTTACAACAATCCTTGAATCCAAGGATTTGTCATGTTTTTCAACAAATGAACTAATTGGTTCCCTATGGACACACGAGACCAGACTGCATCTCACATATGAGTCAATCTCCAATGCCTTCAAAACTCAATTCTCTTTCAACATAGGGAGAGGCAGAGGGAGAAGCAGAGGTTTCCCCTGAAAATTGATTTCTAAAATCCACATGACTCGGAATAAAACCCTCAGCAGAAAATTGATTTCTGAAATCCACATGACTCGGAATAGGATGTTTCCCCTAACCCTCAGAACTGCAAATTTGATCCAAACATATGCACAAAGTGCATCCACCCCCAATGAAACTATGGTTTGGCATACAAGATTTGGACATCTACCCTTTCAGAGTCAAAGACTTTTACAAAAGCACTCCATGGTCAAAGGTCTCCCTATCTTCAAAGAGGAAAATTCCCCATGTGAGTCTTGCATACTTGGAAAACATAAGAGAACTAGTTTTCCACAATCCTCCATTCAAGCCAAACAACATCTCGAACTTGTTCACACTGACCTATGTGGACCAATGCAAACAGAGTCCATAGGTGGTAGCTTTTACTTTCTAACATTTATTGACGACTTTAGCAGGAAAATCTGGATCTATTTTCTCAGACACAAGTCTGAGACTTTTGCAAAATTCAAAGAATTCAAAGCAGAAGCTGAAAAACAGAATGGAAAATATATAAAATCTCTCAGGTCAGATGGAGGAGGAAAATATAATTCCAACGAATTTGCAAATTTCTGCAAATCACAAGGCATTATCATGCAAACTACAACCAGGTATACTCCGCAACAGAATGGAGTGGCTGAAAGGAAAAACCAGACAGTAATGAACATGGCAAGAAGCCTACTCAAAGAGAAATGTTTGTCAAATACTTTTTGGGCTAAAGCAGTAGCATGTTCAGCTTATCTCTTGAATAGATCTCCAACCACCAATCTAAAGATGAAAGTCCCTCAAGAAGCATGGAGTGGGACAAAGCTAAATGTTGTGCATCTAAGGACATTCAGATGCATAGCATACACTCACATACCTTCCGAATTAAGGAAGAAACTGGATGATAGAAGTGAGAAATGTATCTTTACTGGATACAATGAAACATATAAAGCTTACAGGATTTACAATCCAATCTCAAAGAAACTAATTCTCAGTAGAGATGTAAAATTTTTGGAAAATCAACTCTGGAACGAATCTAAAAATCACCAAATGGACAGTCAAAATCCATTGCTGCCCAGTTCTGAAAACACAGAAAATTCAGGACAACCTGAAAATTCTCAGGATAACTCAACTTCAAGCAGAGACTCATCCTCTGAACTTCAAAATCAGAGAACCCAAAGTTTGAGAGAAATCCATCAGCAGTTGGATGACATTGAATAGCACAATCTTTTTGCATTAATGTCATGTCAACCTAAATCTTTTAAAGAAGCAATTAAGGAGCCACATTGGGTTCAAGCCATGAACCAAGAGATTGACTCCATTGAGAAGAACAAGACATGAGATCTTGTTGATTTGATCATACACAAGAAGAATATTGGTGTCAAGTGGGTTTACAAAACTAAACTCAATGAAAAATGACAGATTGAAAAACACAAGGCAAGACTTGTTGCCAAAGGATTCTCACAACAACCAGGTACTGATTATGGTGAAACTTTTGCTCAAGTAGCAAGAATAGACACTGTAAGGACTCTATTGGCCAAAGTAGCCCAACACAAATGGCAAGTATACCAGATGGATGTCAAGTCAGCTTTCCTGAATGGTTTCTTAGAAGAAGAAGTTTATGTTGATCAGCCACCTGGATTTGAAGTCCAAGAGCAACTAGCCAAAGTATATTGGTTGAAGAAAGCCTTGTATGGCTTAAAGCAAGCTTCAAGAGCTTGGTATAGCAGAATTGACACTTACCTGATCAAAAGTGGTTTCAGCAGAAGCCAAAATGATCCAACTCTTTACACCAAAACATATCAAAACGGTAAAATTTTGATTGTATGTTTATATGTTGACGACATGATATATACTGGAAATCTTGAGTTAACCAGTTTTAAACATGCCATGCAATTTGAGTTTGATGACAGATCTTGGCATAATGAAATATTTTGTGGGGATTGAGGTTGATCAATCAACCAAAGGAATTTTTGTCTGTCAGAAAAAGTATGCAACAGACATCATAAAAAGATTATGCATGGAAGAATGCAATCCAACAGAAACCCCTATACCCCTAGGCACAAAATTGAGCAAGAAAGATGAAGGCCCTATAGTGGACCCTACCCTGTACAAAAATTTAGTAGGTAGTTTGTTGTATCTTACAGCAACTAGGCCTGATATTATGTATGCAACCAACCTTGTTTCCAGATTCATGTAATCCCCCAAAGATTCTCACTGGAAGATGGTGAAATGAATTATGAGATATGTTGCAGGAACTCTCAATTTTGGCTTATGGTACACTCAATCTGATGATAATCATCTCTCTGGTTACATAGACAGTGATTTTGCAGGCAGCCTAGATGACAGGAAAAGCACCTCAAGAAAAGCAGACTTGATTTAACAATGTAATTTTACAAGAATGTTTATTAATTGAAATTGAACTCTGAGAAACCTAAGAAACCACCTAAAATTTTAAGTATCATAAACTTACCAGGACAGTGTTAAAAAGAATATTTTATTGTTAAAAACAACAAAATATGATTGTGAGAAAAAATTACAAATTTTAACATATTTTTATTAGTACTCATACTATACCTAAATATGGTGAGTTGCTAACATTTAATACTTTCATAATTTGTGTATTTTTTTTATTCTTCATTTCTATATAATTTAACTTATTTAACTTTGATAATTTAATATTTTCAAATTTTCTTTTAATATTTGAATAAGGAAAAATTTAATATTTGAATAAGGAAAAACAGAGCTGATATCTTATTTTAATTCATATGTAAATTTAATATGCATTTGGAACTCCCTATTTGTGGTTTAGGTTTAAGTTTTAATCTGAGTTTCAAATTCCTTCCTCTTTAAGTTATTAATAATCTCTTAACCCGATTTAAGTTATTAATAATCTCTTAACCCGATTTAAGTTATATTAAAATTTTCTTTAATAAAATAAAATTATAACTTTTTATTAAATTTAAAATAAATATTAAATTTAAAATAAATATTAAATTTAAAATAAATATTAAATTTATTATTATTTTTATTTGTTCATTTAAAAATTAATATATAATTTAAAAAATAAAAATAAAAATAAATGATTTTTTGTTTAAAAGAATGATTGAATGTATCCACTTACCTCATGCAGTTAAGGAAAGCAAGGGGACAAATAACGATTCCATTATTTCTTATTCATACTAGCTTTCTTATACAAACTTTCTTATACAAACTTGTTTTAAAAATACATAAAATATATTTGACATCTTACATATATGTAAAGAAAACCAAATCCACTTCATAAATAATATTTTTGAAGTCTAGTAATCCATGTTCCTTTCAAATAAATTGATATATTAACATATTTGAGTATGTAAAGAAAAGCGAATCCACTTCATAAATAATATTTTTGAAGTCGAGTAATCCATGTTACTTTCAAATAAATTGATATATTAATATATTTGAGTAAGGAAAGAACTATTCGTTTGTAAATATACAATATATACAATAAAAAAACATTTCTAAATATTTTTTTTAGAGATTGTAATATCTTTTGTATTAAAGTAACTGATTTAATAAATAGGTTGTTAATATTTTTTTGTATAAAGTGAAACTTTTTTGTGTTAATGTAATTGATTTAGTAAATGGATTGATTTTTGCAAAATCAAATATAAATTATATATATTGTTTGGATTTAAAGAAATATTTTTGCATTACATATAAATACATTATTATTGTTAAGATAATTGGGAACTTTGTGAATAATATGGATAGTGTTTAGAACTCACTTTGAGAAAATAATGATGAGTAAAATGCATAGCTTCATTAATAATGTGGATAATCTATCCATAAACAAATAGTATACTAAATAATGTTTGAAAAAATAACAACTTCATGAAGAATATGGATATATTTTAAAAATAATTAAGTTAGTTCTAGTAAATAGAAACATGTATCTAGAAACATGCACACAGGGAAGATAAATGGTGCTTTAGGGGTTTTGTGTAAGGTCTTTGCTTATGGGTGGTAGTGGGAACAAAGGGTTGAGGTAAAAGGTTGTGTTGTTTGTTTTCTCAATGGATGGAGTGGTGAACCGTTCCATGTTGCCCTGATACAACTTGAGATTCATTTGCGGCATGAGCCAAACATCATCAAAGTAGTGAACCAACTTCAAATACAATCATTTTAATTGCAATATCTTTATAATCCCAATTAACAACATTAATATAAAACCTCCCTAGAAGTTGAAACACAATCATTTTAATTGCAATATATTTACAATCCCAATTAACAACATTAATATGAAGTCTCCCTGCCTCCCTAGAATTACTTCGGCATTCCCATTCGTTTGCTTAGGGGGTATGCTAGTTGTATATTAATAAATTAATGGTAGTCCCCAAGGCATGTCAGTGGTCAACAACCACTTTATAAAAGTGGTTGATATAGCCTCATTAGTTTGGAAGGATGGAAAATAAGGTTGATTAGCCTATATCAATTACTTTTATAAAGTGGTTGTTGTTAGTTTTTATGTTTATAGACATTATGGGTAGGCATTTATATATGGAGTTCATGGGTAGGCATGTTGTTATCATATGATCTTTTTTTCAAAGTCGTAGAAATTTGTTATGGTATTTATTATGATTTCGAGGAGTTTTTCGTCGTTGGGCAAGGTTCAATTCTCGTGAGGGCTTTACCTGGAGCCATGGGGACACCTTGAGGTAGAGGTTGAACGTGTGGTTGCACCCAGAGATACAATATTAAATGGTATCATGACCCGTGCACACATAAGTGGATCAAAGCCCACCCCCATGTCCTTCAAATATATAACCCGGATGGGGTGCCACTTGGAAAAAAGAGGGGGATAGATGGCAGGGACAGATGGCGGGGGGAGTTATTATCCCAAGACGCCACCCCAACGTATTAAATCCACATGGCAGACACCATGAGGAGAGTTAATTCAGTGTGCCTGGAGAAGCTCTTGGATGAGCGATCCAGCGAGGCCACCAGTACTAGTCGCTCGCAGCAGTCTTGTCGACCTTCAAAGGTGATGGGAGAGGCTTTTATGGCTCCTCGCAGCGTTAAAGGTAACCCTGGCGCACATTTCTTCCTGTTTTATACTAGTTCTGATCATTGCACAGAGCTCCTCGGCCTTCCTGGCTTCATAGCTTGCGCTCTGTGCATCCTCTTGGCCTCCTTCTTCCATTACCGCTCCCCCACCGCCCCCTCTCATCCCCTCCACCCCCTGGTTCCTCCCACCATGCCCCGAGAGCGAGGAAAGCCCAGGCGGGGCACTAGAAAAATGAGTGCCTTCACCCGAGCCACCAGACTTACAGCCTCTTAGCGAGCTTTAATGGCTCATTTCATCCACCCCCATAGCCACACCAAGAGCACTCAAACGACCCTACGCGCTCCAAAAATGGAGACCCTGTCCCCCTCGTTTCATACTCAAACTTCCCTGCGCACTCCAAAAATGGAGACCCCATCTTCCCCGACGCATTCTCCACCATCGCCTCTGCATTTTCAAGTTGCACCCCCACACCTCGGCCTCAACACCGTCAAAGAGGAGGTGCCACCTCTAGTTTTGCATCCAGGTCAGAGCTCGGTGAACGTGACAGTGCCACCCTCAGAGGCGCGCCTCCCCATTGCCACCAGTCTTCTTGCCCCTCCAATTCTCAAGCTAGGAGAGCCTTACTATGGGGACAAAAGCTCTATCATGGAGGAGAAAATCCCCCGAAGCTGGCAATTGACAGATGCAGGGAAGGACTCAACTGCAGTAGACGACACAGGCATGGACAAAGGAGAGGAGAGCTCGCACTCTACCTATCATCTGACAGAGGAGCATCTTGAGCTCCTCTTCGACATCTAGCAATGGCAGGACGAACAAGTGCATGGCCAAGGGATCATCAATCGACGTCTGAACTTGTTGTTTGAGGCATTCACAAGAGCCCCAACGCAAACCCGTTGCCCAAATTGCAAGCATAGATTCACCTCAACTTACACCTCTCATGGATATCTAGGTTCTCCAATGGCTTGACGCGGCTCACCCCAGGTCCCAGTTTTTGTTAATTACAAACTTAGAATGGATAGTGATAAGATAGTCTTCACTCTTTTTTCTGGTTGTATAATTCTCTTAGTTATGGCGGCTCTGAATGAGGTCAGCCCTAGGCTAGTTAGATGGAACAAGGTTCCGGTAGAAACTACCAGTCCTCTACACAATTTTGTAAAATTTTTGTGAGCCATGATAGACACATCAACGCTTAGAGCCACCTGTTATGGTTTCCTTGATGTGGCGGAACAGAGTTGTATACTCGTCTCGTGATTTAATATAAAGTCCTCCTTTTTATTTACAAATTTTTTTTATATATTATAATTTAAAATTGATTTTGATAGGTTAAAAAATCTTCTTCCAAATATGTTAACAATTTAACTCTTTAACTCATTAGGTGGTCAAATTTCTTTTATTATTATATTTTGAAAATTTGAAATTATATTAATGTAAATATAGAAAAACAATTAACATCATGTTTAAAAATTAATTACACAAACAATACTTTTTAGATGTCACCTCTCAAAATCTATAGACAAAAAATCTAGCTATGTTAAAAATATATTATTTATTTCAAATTCTTAATTATATACTTATTAATTTTTAATTTTTTTTCTTAACTATATATCTATCCTACTTTAATTTTTTAAATTTCCATAGAAGTTTTTTTCTATTATACAAATTTCTAATTCATTGCTAAATCATCATTAAAATAATCTGAAAATACTTAATAATTTTATTTAAATATTTTGATATTTTATTACAGTGAAAACACCCCCAATTGCTTAATCATTTTCATTCACCTGTAATTTAATAAATTTATATGAACTTTAACTATTATATGTTCCTACCTAGACCAGCAATATAATTTGTCCATCCAAACAAACATCTATTAAATGGAATTGTTTTTTACGCCTTGTGATTGGATGCTGGCCGCTGACATCTTCGTCGAGTTTGGTCCGGGGTTTTGGTGACGGGTGTAGGTCATCCTTGTCCTTATTGTGCTCCACGTATCATCCACCGAGTTGCAGGTGCATTCAATTTGGTTGGAATGGTGTCACCTTATGCAGCTCTCAGTGCCTTGTCATGCAATTCTTCTATTTCTCTGGCCTCAAGGCCCCAATGCGTTCAGCTATTTCTTTATATTGACAAATTTGATTTAATGGCATTTCTGCAATTCAAGGTTACTGTAAAGCCAGCTGTCCTCATCGCTCCTTTCCTACGTACTCCGAAAAAGTTTCTACACTTGTCAGATTTATATTCCCCTTCAGTTTTATTGGTTCGATCCATGGAACAAGGGCGAGAGAAGGGTTGGTCAAGGTTTTAGTGTTCTAGAAGAGTCAAAGTGACCTTTTACCATAAACCTGCCAACCTTGGCCCTTTACTTAGGGTGTGGAGTAAGATCTATTATGCACCACCAAAACTTCTCAAGAAAACAACTTGACATTAACATACCATGGAATAATTGCAATTACATTTGACATGACACCTTCACAATTATGTTAACCATTCCAATGATTAAGTCTTATTCACAAAATTCACAAGCCATTGCTCCAAACACAAAGCAAGCTTCCAAACTCACCCATATGACATTATTTATTCTTTTCCTTGTGGACAATATCAACTCATATATGCGGGGGAGGGTATTCATAGAACAAAACAAATTACAAATATGATATATATATATATGATATAATTGCAATTACATTTGACATGACACCTTCACAATTATGTTAACCATTCCAATGATTAAGTCTTATTCACAAAATTCACAAGCCATTGCTCCAAACACAAAGCAAGCTTCCAAACTCACCCATATGACATTATTTATTCTTTTCCTTGTGGACAATATCAACTCATATATGCGGGGGAGGGTATTCATAGAACAAAACAAATTCACAACATGATATATATATATGATATAAAAAGGAGAAAAAAAGGAGGGTATATATATATATATATATATATATATATATATATATATATATACATATAAAAAGGAGGGTATATATATATGATATAAAAGGAGAAAAAAAAAAAAAGGGTATATATAAGGATATAAAAGAAGGGTATATATATATGATATAAAGGAGAGTATATATATATATATATATATATATATATATATATATATATATATATATATTATATAAAAGGAGAGAAAAAAAACAACTTAAAATTACACCTATAAAATAATTAGGTGTATATTAAAATCCCTTTAAAATATATATATATATATATATATATATATATAATTTTAATTAAAAATAATACAATTATATAATAATAATTTTAAATGGAATTTTGTATTTAATTTTCTTTAAGTTTTTTACATAAAGTCTTGAAATTACCTGAGTTTTCATTTTTTAAAATTTTTTTATTTCCTAGATTTTTTAATACTTTTTGAATTCTTACTTTGTTTTAGCATTTTTTCTCTCCCATATATATATATATGGATTTTTATTTTCCACATTTTTAATGTTTTTAAATTTGGTTTTGAATATATATTTTAAAATGTGTATTGTTTTCTATGGTGCATGTATTATCTTGTGCTTTGAGTGATAAACCAAGATTTAAAAAGTAAACATTTAATGGTTGATTTTATGATTTTGTTTACAAGAATGATGATTTATTTTATCACTTTAAACAAATGTGTCATTTTAATACCCCCATTTTAGAATGGATAAAAGCCAATGGTAGCAGTTCCTTTCAATTTGATGGTTGATTTTGAGGTTTTGGTTTTAATGGTACCAACACGATTTCAAACTATCTATAATTTTAATGTTTTGAAAATAAAATAAAATTATGTAACATCATTTTATTTATTTAGGTGTCGATTTTAAGGTTTTTCCAAGCATCTGTATGAGTTTTCAGCCATGGGTTAAAAAATGTTGTAATTTTGACTTAGTTAGAAAAAATGATGCTACCAGTATAATTCAATTTTTTTATTTTGGGATTGATTTTCATGTTTTTAATGCAAAAATATGGTTTTTTGCATAGAGTCTCGCTTTGAGGTCACGCTTTGTTAATTCGGGTAACTTTTTTTTATAATTGCATGAAAGATAAAGAGTATATGTTGATCAATGTATTAGACATATCAGTACCCTCAAATCCACACACTAGAGGGTTCATCTTTGTGTTAAGAATAATACCTTCTTATGTGAATCTCAATCTTCTTTTTGCCAGAAGGGTCTTATTTCCTTGTATCATCACAGCTGGGGAATTCAAGTACTTTAGGCTTAGGTGAATATTTCTTCACAATCAAATTTTCTTGCACTAGCACAAATGGTTGTAAAAAATGCACCTTAATGTGTCTTTGCACCTATGGATTCTCCCTACTTGTTCTTGGTTCCTTCCTTGGATCTGGTAGCAATGTCCTCACAAGTTCATGTTTTCCATACAAAACAATTCTAACATCATCTAATGCATTTATCTTTGGTATTCTCCATAATATCAATAAACTCATCTTTATTTTCCCATGGACAAATGATCACCTCAAGTTTTCCTCTCAATCGAATTTTGAACTTATCTTATGTTTCTCTCCATAACAAGTAGACTGAAGAGTGCATGTGCCATAATTGTTTGAGAGAAGCTAGGATTTCCATCCAACATCTCTACGAGCAAACCCTTCTTCTCCCAATGCCCCCTTTGTTTCCTCTGTCTACGATAGATTGAATATGGACAAGGATTCTAATACTTGAATATCATAATGTCCACTTTTGAGAAGTAACATGAGATCATTAACAAATCCAAATGACATTAAAAAGGATTACATATTAGATGGATGTAAAGAAATTGTGGATGGCCCTCAATGCAATCTCTTGGTTCTTGATTGATCCGATTTATGAGAGGAACAAAATGAATAAATAAATGAAATAAACAACAAAAGACACGGATGAATAATAACAAATATCCAATGAACAATAACCTCTATTGAATAAATAAAATAGGTTGAAATCATAAAACTGCATAGTCAAAACAAGTTGTTTGAATGGTGGTAGCTATCTCCTCGAAGAGATATGTGGCTTCTACGCACATCCATCTAACAAGAATGATTACAATGAGGCTCCGTAAGTCTTTTAACATTACCTGCGAATTCCGCAAAACCCTAGACATCCAAAACCTAACCCTAGGAGACATGAAACAATAAAGTTATGTTTGGGCCCTATGGGTAAGTTGGTACTCAACTTCCTGGGGTCGTAACTTTTGCATACCCACTTGTTTTAGGCTGATAGCCCATTGGAAAGGTCTTCGAGAACTACACACATGCCATCAAACTGCCTTTGTTCACATTTTGATTGTGGCAAGACAAAAACATTGCTTAGGGCCCCAAAACAACCCCTGGAAGTAATAAATATGTATTGACATGAAACATCCAAAAATAAGCTAGTTGGATTAGGTGGTGACCACCAATCTCCACCTAGAAGCCATGTAGGGATTCACATTCCCAAAAGTGTAGAACCCATACTCAAGGGGCCACTATAAAAGAATGTGTTGAACTAAAAACTCACAAGAGGAGCCCTCGTTGAAAGGGTGGGTGGTCACCAATATCCACTGGATCATTCCTCCCCTTAGGAAGCCATGTTCTCCATTGCATTGAGTGCCTCCAACAAATGAGGAAACTTCTGTTGTTGAATTTGGATTTGGATGATCCAGTTTCCTTGGTGCATGAGATGCCTTGCCTTGACAAATTGAGCAAGATGGATCCTGCCATGAAAGTGCCCTTGATATGTATGTCTACTATCTGATCAGTGGAAGCTTGTTCCATGAGGTAAGGGTTGATCAAGCAGTGTCAACTGTTCTTCTACTTAGGTGTCCAATAATGGTGGGAAAATATGGCTAGAGGGAGGTCCACATTGAACACCGGGTGCAAGTTGGGCAGGGGATTGTTGAGCTCAAAATCATTGTCACCCACAACCTTTGGTGATCATGTATTCTATAGTATGGGATAGATCTTCCTGATGGGGTCTCCAGAGCAGAGTTCTTCTGCAAGCCAACACATTTACATGGTATCGAGCTTCCATTTAATCGCTAAGCAAAAAATCTGCCAATCTTCAAATTTTTTTGTGGGTACTGAAGGTTGAAGAACACATAAAGATGGAATCTATGTTTTACTTCCACAATACTTCTCATGCCTCATAACTATTTGGAAATGGAAGCCAAAAAATTCTGCTTCATCTTAGATTCAAAGGCTTGTACCAAATAACTAAGGAAATGGAAGTGGAGCCTTATTCCCCGATGAGGCCGACTTTCAATAGACAAGATATGGCCATAGGATTTATCAGCATGTCTATTTCTCCAGAAATTATCCATCAAGTATGTGATGTCACACAAGAAACCAGATTGGAGGTTCTATTCAAGAATAAAAAACATTGTGAAGATTTCATGCAAGAAGTCGAACAGATAGAGCCATAAGAGAAACCATAAGAAGATCAAGCCTCTTATAATGAAGAGTCTTCTACAAACATTTTGGTAAATTTGTATCTCCACAATGAAGATGATGTCTACTCCACCAGATTTGTTTTCTGAAATTCATACATGGAAGATATATATGACATGCATCTCAGAAGTCACATGCAAACACTTTTCCATGCATAATGCATGCATCTCAAGAGACAAAAAGAGAGGTCACAAGACATCAAACCTCCATTCTCGAGCATTTTGAGCCAAATTTAGCAAGAAAAACAATTGAATATTTGAATTCCTCTAAAATATCCACTTAAACAAATCATTCAAAATCCAGAGTCCTGAAAAATGAATTTAAGGATCGCTTCAAAAATCAACAAAATTTCAACACTTTTCCAAACCACGTGACTATTGTGCCTTATCCAAAAATTTATTTTGATATTTTTTCATTATAAGAAGAGAAAGTGTATATGTGTTTACATATCAATGATGCATCTACTCTATCAGATCGATGCGTATTATTTATCTTCAACAAAAATCTCTCGACGAAGCACAAACTCTTGCAATGGCCATGTAGATCCTCTTGGAGTGAAGGACAAGATTGCTTAGCAACTGTTTTTTTTTGTTCCTTCTCAATTTTTTTTTACATACATTGTACCTTACAGGCTCTACGAGGTTTTCCCTTCCTTTGTTTCATTTCTGTATCTTTGTATTTGGGTACCTAACATGGCCTTGTTACCGACCCATTCTTTATTTTCACCATATAGTGATGTTCGTGGTGTTGTTACTTCAATAATAACTCACCTAGGATTTATTTTTCCAAGGTTATTCCTTGTTTATTAAACATAATTAGTCACTATCCAGTCTCCTATATTTTGGGTGAGAATATTCCACCTGGAGATTTTTCTCTTTCAGTTGACACTTCGCTTTGACTAGTTGAGTTGAGTTTAGATGTTGCATTGGTTTCGTCACCATGCAAAATTGGTATCATCACCAGATAATGTGCACTTGCCTTGGGATAATAAACAGACTGACGCATTCTTTAGTGCCTTCTTTGAGAACCTCACTACTTTGTCTGGCCAAGCTAATCAAGACTAGTTGACTAGTTAACTTATTTAGGTGGCACTTCACTCCCTGTAATCACTGGAGAGACTAGACTAGGTGATAGTTCACTCATGTAATTGTTTCTGTGGTGTCCATATCACTCTAGACTACCACTATGGCTCATTATTTACTCATGTATCCTATATCTATTGTAAATTATTCACTCTTTCGGGCAGTGGAATAATGATTAATGAGAATTCTTCCATTCTTTCTCTCTTGCTTCTTTCTAAATTTCTCTGCAAATGTGTGTGGTATTTTCTATCTAGATCTATTCTAGGTTCAACACATTTTACAATCTACATATCTCATCTTTTGAGATTAACATCTTTAGAGGTCCCATGTGGTGATTTGAGTCCATATTCATGGAAAATATCCTTAAAATATTTATATATGACTCGAGTCCCTTTATTTTCTCTCCTTGTCATGGTTATGACCTCTAGACCTATCCTTGGTGCATGAAACCACCTAACGGCACACATATCCCAATTGGAGGCCAAATATCCCCTCAAAAGAAACTTTGTAGTGGTTCATGAGCATGCATGTTTCTATGAGCATTAAAAGTTTCATTTAGATCTTAAGACCCTTTATTTTCACGCATGATCTGGTCACAGTCTCCAAATCCATCCAATGCATCTAAATTTTTCTAATATTTCCAAAATATCACTCATATGTTAAATATTATAATCACTAAAATACTAATTTAGATCATACAACCCTTGTTTTCCTCATTGACCATGGTCAAAGCCTTGAGACCCATGCCTGGTATGTAAATTCTCTTAATGATGAATATATCCCACCAAGAGGCCAATGATTTGAGTCTCAGACAGGGTTTGAGTCATTTTTCATGGAATAGGGCCCTAGAAGCTTCATTTATAGCCAAATCTATGAGATCCATATCTTTTATGTAAAGCTTCCCCAAAAAGTACCAATATTGTGCTCAAGGACAAAGTTAATTTTTAAAACTTTTTTTTGCTTGTTAAGGCAATATTCCATGTCCCATAAGACAATTTACACTCACTTATGGATTAAGGACCTCATTTTCATCCCCCAACCATGGTCGTGGGCCCAAAGACCCATCCCACTACACAAAAATCCCAATGGAAACCCTTTCTCATACATATGAAAAATATCCCCTTTAAAGGGATATTGTTCTGATGTTGTAGTTAAAGGTCTTGATCATACTTTATGGATTAACCACCCTATTTTCATCACCTAATAATGTTCAAGGCCCCAACATAAATACCTACTACACAAAAAAATCCTAGCCTGAAACTTTATCCAACCCATATGCAAAAGATCCCCTTTAAATGTCTCATGTTGTAGTTCATGTATTTAATCATGGCCTATTAACCTAATAATATTTTTTCAAGGCTTCCAATTCCTTGGATTTATCCCCCAACCATGGTTAAATCCTTCATATTACCTTGACACAAAATACTATAACAATACCCATATCTCACCAAAGGTTCATGATTCCCTAGACAACATGTTATGTGGTTTAGTGCATTGATTATGTCCCTTAATCCCTAAAGGATTCATAAAGGATCCAAGGGCCTTATTTTCCTCACTGACATGGTTAATTACTTAATGCACATGTCCTTAATGAAAAATATTTCATAATCGTACACATATTCAACTTGGAGACCAAATATTCCTCTAAAGGACAAGGTTGATGGTGATGTTCATGGATATTGAGCCTTGCAAATCCATTTATGGAATAAGGCCCCTATTGTCCTCCCCTTTATTATGGTGGTGGAAAGTCCTGAGACCCATTCTCCCATGAAAAAAAAACCTACTATTATACCCATATCCTACTTATATGACAAAGATTCACTTTCAAGGAACTATGTTGTAGTTTGGAGCCTTGATCAAGTAGCCTATTAGGATCAAGAATATTAACTTAGGGTCCCACCCCTCGGGACTTTGACCCAACCACATGGTCAAGGCTCTAGGCACCCATCCCTAATGTAAAAACTTCTAATGGAATCCACGTACCACTATAATGATAATGATATCTTATATAGGTCATGTTTTGTGGTTTGTGGCCTTGTACATGGCCCTTGTAAGTCCTCGAAAGATTCATTTTAGAGCCTAAGGGATTTATTATCCTCTCATGCACATTATCAAGGCATTGAGACCTATCCCCATTATCCAAGGAATTATAGGAGAACCATGTTCCACTTGGAGGATAAGGTAATATTAATATTAAAATTGCACTTCAAAATAATTATTTTATTTCATTTTTAAATAAATACTACCGGGTCGCGACTTTGCAACCACCATCATAAATAACCTACAAATGATTTGCTATATATAAAAAAAAAGTGGTTGTCTCAAGTGTGAAGAAAACTTAAATTTATGCGACGCATTTACCATATAAACAACGAAATTTTGTCGTTCAGTTGGGTTGTCTCCACTCTATACACTTAAATTGATGCAACTATTTTTCTATATAAACAATGAAAGTTGTTGTCGCAAAGGTCATCGCAAGTGCGTAATTTTAATAACTTAAATTGTTGTGATCGTAGGTCGCTACATAAAAATGGAAATGTCGCAAGGGCTGCATCGCATAATCCAACACCGGATTTATTTTGCTATGTAAGCAACGAATCGTCGCCGCATCGGTCGCCCTTGGCTATGTAAAAAAAAATTGGTTTCCACTTAGTTTTCCTATTATCAGACATGTAGGATATTTATTTTTTGTCGCGAATTGTGAGAGAAGTTCCCTGTGGGTCTTCTCGCCTTTGTGACTTTAATT
Organism: Picea sitchensis; assembly: GCA_010110895.2. Taxonomy (NCBI): domain Eukaryota; kingdom Viridiplantae; phylum Streptophyta; class Pinopsida; order Pinales; family Pinaceae; genus Picea; species Picea sitchensis. The sequence continues at coordinate 156,149 of SNQJ01S0034519.1, forward strand.
CAAGTCTCACAGCCTAATGACATAAACTATGTTTCGTGAGACTCAAGATTCGTCAGTAATATCCACACGACATAACGCCACAAGAGTGTCGAATAGTCACGTGAAATGAGCCAAATTTGCTAGTGAGTTGTGTTAGAGTCTTAGGATTGTGTTTGTATTTGTACAATACACCATGTGAAACTCATATCAAGATATACATTGTCATTAACCCATTGGAAATAAGTAAGCATTAATAAACAGTTTTGAAATCTTCACCCACATATTTCAGCTAGACACACATTTCTTTGAGTATTTCATCTCTCTATATTGCATTATTTATTTTATATGTAACCTTTTAGGTTAGAAATATTTAAGCAATTTTTAAACTATAGTGAACTCCATATCATCCAACCATTTCTTAGGCTTCATGCCCTCCCTCCATTCTTATGAGAAATTCAATCCTTAGCAATTCTCTTGAACCTCTTATATGGTAGATGATGCAATTAGATGATATGGTTAAGATGGATTTTGATTAAGCATGGGTGCTCAAGCATGGGATGACATTTTATTAGGTAGACTTCATATCTAATATTCTTTTACAATGTATTCCAAAGGCTAAAACTCCCTTAATTAGATAGTGGTGCACTTGAGTTTCACACAAGGCTCCATTCATGTATTGTGTTTGTGTGAGCTAAGAGTTCTTTTGTTTCAATCCCACCTAGTAGCCTCCTATAGCTTGTACATGGCTATTTCCCCATAGATGTTTAGTTATTATTCAACCATTTAACCTTTAATGTCTTTGAAAAATGCAGTTTGGAAGATTTTTGGGCCCCATTATTACTCATTACCCCTTTAATTAAAGTATTACACCTAGTAATGTTATTTTATTTATGTCGGATTTATTCCATTAGTTGTAATTATACCCTCCTAGTCTCCCATATATACCATGGTACATTTTCATTTGGAATCATCTTGTACTCTGAACATTTATATGGGTAAAAGGAGGTTGCCCCCCAGAGGCTTGCATTATCCTAACTTATCTCTTTCTCAAGGCATTGAGTACCTATTCCTCAGGTTTTTCTATGCTATATTGATATTTGGTTCTTAAGATATGGTAATGAGCTCAAGGTCTTAGGGTTTCACCGCTACATCTGAGACACATTGGAAATTTCACTATAACTTTTTTCTACAAAGTTTTTTAGAAGGAACGTAATTTGGAGGATATTTAGTAGATGGACTAAGGCAATGGTTAAAATTTCATCTCCTCGAGGCCTATACTTTCGTAGATACAACCTACACAAGATAGGGTTATGGAATCAAACTGAACTGAGTCATTGCGGTTTCTTTTCCCTATACATTTTCTCAACGCTGCACTCCTAACTCCGTGAGGCTATTCACATAAATTAGTAAGGTATATGTGGGTAAACATTTCAGCTTCCTCGGTCATCTTTACATTTGTATATACTCAAGTGGAAGATAGGGCATCGCACTAGTCCCATTGACGGCCCTAAAGAAGGTGTTCCGTGTAAAATAATAATAATAACTTCTTCCTAGAGTATCCAAATTGAGTGGGACTGCTCTCATTGATAGTGGACAATTTGTAGTATTTATGGTACCATTTTTAGAATTTTATATCAATTATTTTGTGTGGAATAATGCTATACAAGGAGATTCTCTCGAAAGGGCCAAAATCAACAAGTTGTGGGAAGTTACCATAAACTCCACATGGCACATCCAATTTTGATGAGACCTCGGTATAATTGGTAAGAGAATAAATATCGAGAACTGAGATAAAAGAAAGTTTCATACCCGTAAGGGATCAAACTTGGGAGATACAACAAAAATAAAGATTGTCTAGAAGAACCACCCCAAAATCAAGGTTCAAAAGGATGCTTGGCCAACATGCCACCCAAAAGGGAACTCTTAAGAATTCAAATAAGCCTCCGCATAACCTACTTGGACTCTTGGATGAAGGTGAAGAAATGTGTAGTGACATAAATGATTTTAAAAAGAACATAGTAAATGTAAAAGATGAACCACAAGATGGAAGCTAAGTTGGAGGCAAAGATGGATGGTTTAAAAAAGAGGAGATCATGGAAGTATTGAAAAATTTCTCAGAATGTAGAAGACACCTGAAAGTGAAATGTATCCCAAGAAATTCATGATGAGGAAACAAGGAAGGTGAATCAAGAATGGTGAAACTCTAACTTTGGGTTGAAGACCAACCATTCCTAAGATCGATATGAGGAAGTTTGATGGCAAGGACCCAATCACATGGATACTTCAAATGGAGCAATTCTTTGATCTACATGATGTGCCACATACACAAAAGGTTTGAATTGCTTCTTTATATTTAGAACACAATCAATTTGTATGATATCGATGGATTTGTTCTCACAAATCACCCATCACTTGAAAATTTTTCAAGAAAGAAATGATGGCACACTATGAGGATACAAGGAGCAATACCTTCTTTAGCCAATTGATAAATCTCAAGCAAAAGGGTTCAGTTACCGAGCACATTGAGAACTTCCAAAGATTGAATATAAAGGTAATAGATATTCTAGATGAACACTTGATTGATGTATTCATAGGAACTTTAAAGGATAACATTCAACATGAGGTTCTCCTTTGGGAACCCAGATCATTGGAGAATGCATTTAAGGTGGCAAGAAATGTTGAAAGTAAAAATATGGCTATGGCTACTAGAAGGAACAATCCTAACATCTATAGAGAGAACAATGCCTTCTTCTAAAACACCTCAACCTACAAGGTTGACACCTCAACAATTGGAGGAAAGAAAAGAAAAAG
>SNQJ01S0034520.1:9149-32812 GCA_010110895.2 Picea sitchensis
AATAACACTACGAGGCCTAGACTCATATACAGCATGACGTTTCCATAAATAAGGTTGGCCCAAAAGAACATCAAAAACTTCAAGAGGTGCAACATCACACAATACCTTGTCTTTGAAGGGCTTGATGTCATACGACATTTGACACTATTGGCTGACGCGGAGATCGCTTCCTTGGCAAATCCATCCAATGGTGTAGGGTTGTGGGTGCGGCGTTGTTGGCAGGGCTAGCTGCCTGACGACCTCTGCTGAGATGAGGTTCTTCTGGCTACCGCTGTCAATGATGAAGTGCAGCGGGGTGCTTTTTACCCACATATGTGAATGGAAGAGGCGTTCTCCTTCTTCTGGCTCGTCTGGTTCACCAGGCTGGATCTTGGTGGTAGCCACGGTGGCACTGGGTTCCACGTCAATGATCCGTCTTCCCCTTTCTAGTTCTGTCTCAGAGTCAGAATCTGCATCTGATTCAGAGGCTTTCACTTTGGCCACCAGCGACTGCTTTGAGCGACAGTCAGCAATGTTATGCCAAGGGATCTTATGGAAGTCGCACCACTTCCCGGTATCTTTCTTTGTCTTTCTAGTGTCCTTATTTTCTTGCGGCTTGTACTGGTTGTCTTGATACTATCCATCTTTTCTCTGTCCTTTTTTCGGTGAGTTGGGGCTACCCTTTCCTGGCTTTTGTTGTGAGGGGTTCCCAAGCCCAAATTTCCGCGTCTTTTGTTTGAGCTTCTTCTCGATTTTGATGGCATATCAGTAAGTTGTACCCAAGGATGAGATTTCTAGAAATTCCATTTCTTTCTGGATGTATCTATGCAGAGCACTGTGATACTTGAGCACCAGATGTCACTCTGAATCTTTGATACCCAACTTGGTGCGCAAGGTATGGAATATATTTGTGAAATCTAGCACTGCTTGGTCTCTTTCTTACCGCAGCGTGGTCCATTTGGTATACAGGTCTTCATAACTTCTGACAGGGTAGTATTGTTCCTTAATAGAATCCCTGAAGGATTCCCAGGTGGTCATGACTGAAAATAATGAGGTTTCCTCTGTTTCCTTTTGCTCACAGAAATTTTCCCACCAATCTTTGACATGGGGAAAGGCTTTGAGCGCAAAAGTAATATTTTCTCTATTCGAAAATTTATGAACAGAAAAATACCCTTCCAGTAGATTCAACCACTTGTCTATAGCATCTGCATCTATCTGACCTTCAAATATATGAATATCAAAGTTTATTTTTACCTTGAAGGGGGCGGCGCCTCCGTTCGAAGAAGATGCATCGCATGTTGGTAGTCGCCGAAGGATTTGTGCGAAACTATCCATCATCTTGTTCCTCTGTTGCATGAGGGCTTCCTCAATCAACAATTTGAAAGGATCTCATGTCCTGTCATATTTATTTTCTCCTTGCATGGGAGGTCACTTGGGCATGCAATAGCTTCTGTCCTCAAGAGAAACAAGCTCGAGACCCNCATGCATTAAGACGACAAGGAGCAGATCGCTCTGATACCACTAATCTAGATTTTATGAGCAGAATGAAATGAATACAGATTATTAATAGGTGCTTAACAAAAAATAACAAAGATACAGTAAAATTGGTTTTCTATTCAATAATGAAATAAGATGAAACTGTAAAATGCAGCGGAAACAAACTTGTTGGAATGGCGGAGACTTATCTCTGAGAAGAGATGTGACGGTAGTGCGCATTCACAAGAAGAAAGCTACAATGAGGATCTGAAGGCCTTTTTACAATAAGAAAGAATGTCAAAAACCCTATACATCCAAAAACCTAACCCTAGGAGATGAAACACCAAAAGTCATGTGGGCCCCGTTTGGGTAAGCTAGTACATCAACTTCCTGGGGTCGTAACTTTTGCATATGATCTTCGTTTTAGGCATGTGATATCCCGTTGGAAAGGTATCACCGAGGAGATTCATTTTTGGGGCTCAATCATTCATTTGGCAATAATTTAGAAGCTCGATACCAAAAAAACCTTCATTTAGGCCCTCAAAATGGCCCCGGAAGTAAAAACTGCTAAAAATAGTAAATTGCCAAAAATGTCATAAAAAAAATTTGAGCCAGTTGGAAAAGGTGGGTGGCCACCGATATCCATCTGGATCAGTCACCTTCCAAACTTCATCATTTTCATCAAAACCCTAGCCCCATCAAGATTTCAAGCCCAAAAGTGCAATGCTTTATCCTCCAAAGGAAAGTCGTTGGGATAGTAGGGGATAGGTGAGGTCCTCCAAGGTAATCTATCAAGCCTCCAAAGGTAACCCTTGTCATCTAGTGTGCCCCAAGGTGTGGGATATGGAATCCATCTATGGGTTTCTTTCCCCAAAGAAGGCCCAACCTAGGCTTGTTCTTTCAAAATTTTCCACCAAGCAAGGTCCTTCAAAGACAAATGAGTGCACCATCCAAGGGTCTCAAGTCAAAATCATCATAACAAGTAAATTCATATATAATACAAGAGCCACCTAAACATGTGCATCAAAACTACCTTATTAAATTAAATAAGTTCTCAAAGACCCTACGCAATTTTCCAAGTTTAGGTATGGGAGGATTGACAAGGTTGCCTATTGGGTGAGTCATTCCTTAAGTCAATGAGTGTTTCCTAGGTGGAACCCTCTCTAAGTCATGAAGAGAAGATGATGTGGATGGGGGTAATAATTTTGGGCATGGGGTTCATGACATACAAGGGTTCATATTGTCTCATTTATGGGTTCATTTGTAGAGGGTGTGTTGCACCTCACGGGGTCTTCACTCTGTGAACTTGTGACATAGAACATGTGTTCATAGGATATTAAATAATACTCTTAATTTCACTAGATATTAAAAAATACCTCCCAAAATACTTTTGTTGGACCCCCCTCCCAATACATCTTTTCAATTAAAAAAATCACATTTTTACTAGATACCCCTTTTATACCTCCCCAATACCTATAAACCCCCCTATGCCTCTCATACCCCTCAATACCTACAATGTACTGACTTTATTTTTCACAATTTAAAAACCCCCTTTATGAATGAACGTGATAATATATTGTTCAACAAGGTGAAGCCCCCATGGTTGCACCTTCGTTTTCAATGCATCATTTTTCCAAGCCCATTTATTTGTCATTTATTAATTAAAGTCCAGAACAATTAGGTACTCCAAATGGGTAACATGAAACTTGGAGGTAGTACCACAATGTCACTTGAATTCGGAAGTACACAGAGTATCATAGGGGTAAAGCAAAGGGTGCAATGCACTTGTGTAGATCCCTCAACAAGTGAGACATCTATATAATATGGAATTGTTTCTTGCAGGTCTTTGATTTTTTACGAGAAATGTTTCATCATTCTCAAGACCTCTTTGGGAGAGAATATGGAAGGTTAGAGTTTTGGATTTTATATTTTTCCATCTACATTCCCTCTGGGCCTTCAACACCTTCTTCCCATGAAATGAGGTACAATCCCTTCATGGGTTAGTACACCCGAAAATCCCAAAATATAAGGAAATGAAAAAGGATGAAGTGTGAAAAATGATAAGTATGACCAGGAATGGTACAATGACTCATCAAGGAGAGATCCCAGTAGAAAACCCTTCCCCAAGGGTGGCCACTTACTTGGGCACAATGTCAACCACCAAGGTGAAATAGGGCAAAGAGCATAATTTCCAAGGAGTTGTTTTATAATCAAAAGCATCTTTAGATTCAACATACTCAAATGCCTCAAGTATTAAAGTGACACTTACCACAATACCTGACTTGTACATCATGGAGAAAGACCCATTGTCTTTCAGAAGAAATTTGATGTGGTGAATTACATCATGACGAACCGAGGATGCGTGGTCATGAATTGGGTCTCAGTTTGTGCATGTGTACGATGTCAGTCGTCTGCCTCTCGGTACTCCATGTTTGCAATCTGAGGGCCTCGAGACATAATATCCTTATTTATCCCTATAAATTATCTCTATCTAAAGAGCATGGAGGGTCATTTGTCGATGATCGATTGTGAGAAACTCTCTTGTAAATCTCTTTGTAATATTTTTCTTTTGCATTAATAAATTTCTCCAAGTGGCCACGTTTATTGGGGCCATGGATGTTTCCCCATAGAGGTTTTACCATGTCAAAACATTAGTGTATTGATCTTTGATATGGTTGTTTGAGTGGTTACTGAAGGTGTTCATCCTCTATTGGAATACATGTGTTGTCAGACATCCTCATTCTCTACATTCATTAATTTCACAATGAGATAGAAATGTGTTTTATGATCTTTTGGGGAACATGATTTGTCAGGGTCAAATTTGGGAAGAATTATTCCAGGGTTCTTAGGTATGTCATGAATTTTCCCCCTTAAATTCATGATCCAGTTGGATATTTGTGGCCACCCACCTATTCCACTAGCTCGAAAAATAGTTTTCCACCTTGGAAGTTTTTTGGCAGATTTTTGGATTCCAAATTTCTGGGGTCGTTTTGAGGCCCTAAATGACATTTTTGGGGGATTTGTGGCCATTAAAATATTGCTCTTCTCGGTTAGACCTTTCCAATGGGATATCATGCACCTAAAACAGAGATCATATGAAAAGTTTATGACCCCAGGAAGTTGATGTACTAACTTACCCAAACGGGGCCCACATGACTTTTGGTGCTTCATATCCTAGGGTTAGGTTTTTGGATGTCTATGGTTTTTTACATTTATTTAAATTGTAAAAAGGACTTCGAAGCCTCATGGTAATCATCTTTTTTTTAAATGAGCACAGTCATCACATCTCTTCTCAGAGATAAGGCCATTCAAACAAGCTTGTTTTCCGCTGCATTTTACAGTTTCATCTTATTTCCTTATTAAATAGAAAATTAGTTTTATTGTATCTATGTTATTCTTTGTTAAACATATTTTAATAATATGTATTCATTTTGTTCTTCTCATAAAATCCGGATCAGTGGTATCAGAGCGGTCTACCCCTTGTCATCTTAATGCATGTCCCCATAGAGGTCAGGGTACAAATAATTGGTTCTCGAGCTTGTTTCTCTTGAGAAAAAAATCTCTCGCACGCCCAAGTGACCTCTCATGGCAGAAGAAATAAATATGATGGGACATGAGATCCTTTCAAATTTTTTCTTGAGGAAGACCTCACACAACGGAGGAACGAGATGATGCATAGTTTCGCACAAATCCTTCGGTGGCTACCAACAGGCGACACATCTTCCTCGAGCAGAGGCACCGCCCCCTTAAAGGTACAAATCAACTTCGATATTCCTATATTTTAAGGTCAAATAGACGCAGATGTTGTAGATAAGTGGTTGAATCTACTAGAATATTATTTTTCTTTCCATAACTTTTCGAATAGAGAAAAGATTGCTTTTGCACTCCTCAAAGTCATTCCCCATGTCAAAGATTGGTGGGAAACTTTCTGTGAACAAAAGGAAATAGAGGAACCCTCATTATTTATAGTCGTGGCCACCTGGGAATCCTTCAGGGATGTTACTAAGAAACAATACTACCCTGTCGAAAGTTATGACGACTTGTATACCAAATGGACCACACTGCGGAAAGAAAGATACCAAGCAGTACGAGAGTTCACAAATATCTTCCATACCTTGCGCACCAAGCAGGGTATCAAATTTTGGAGCAATATCTGGTGCTCAAGTATCATGGTGCTATGCATAGATACATATAGACCAAAATGGAATTTCTGGACATCTCATCCTTGGGCGCGGCCTACCAATATGCCATCAAAATCGAGCAGAAGCTCAAACAAAAGACGCGACAGTTTGGGCCTAGGAAACCCTCACAACAAAAGCCAGGAAAGGGAGGCCCCAACCCACAGAAAAAAGGACAGAGAAAATATGTAAAGTATCAGGAAAACTAGTCCAAGCCACAAGCAAAGAAGGACACTAGAAAGACAAAGAAAGATATCGGGAAGTGATACGAATTCCATAAGAGCGCTTGGCATAACATTGTTGATTGCCGCTCAAAGAAGTCCCTGGTGGCCAAAGTGAAAGCCTCTGAATCAGATGTGGGTTATGACTCTAAGTCAGAACCAAAAAGGGGAAGATGGATAATTGACGTGGAACCCAATTCCACCATTTCTACCACCAAGATCCGGCCTTGTGAACCAGATGAGCCAAAAGAAGGCGAGTGCCTCTTCCATTCACAGATGTGGGTAAAAGGAACCTCGTTGCACTTCATCATTGATAGCGGTAGCCAGAAGAACCTCATCTCAGCAGAAGTCGTCAAGCACCTAGCCCTACCAAAAATTTCGCACCCACAACCCTACACCATTAGATCGCTCCACCAATGAAGCGATCTTTGCGTCATCCAACAGTGTCAATTTTCATATGACATCAAGCCCTTCAAAGACGAGGTATTGTGTGATGTTTCTCCTCTCGAATTTTGTAATGTTCTTTTGGTCCAACCTTATTTATGGAAACGTCATGTTGTATATGAGTCTAGGCCTCGTAGTGTTATTATTACTTTGAACAAGAAATTGTACAGGATACGGGAGGTATTCCCTCCTAGTTCTATTTCCTTGATCGCTGCCAAGCAATGTAGGAAGGTCATCTCTCAGACTGAGAAATTTGTCTTCTTCATGATGCACTCTCAGAGTGAGAGAAATATCACAGCCACATCTAGGGCCTTCGCGTCTGATATCTCCACACAACAAGAGCAAGTGGATAAGGTCGTGGAAGAATACTCAGATATCTTCTCCTCTCCTATCAGGGTACCTATGCACTGTCAGGTCAAGCATCCCATCGATCTGACCCCAGGTGCACCACTACCCAATGGGCCAGTATACCGCTGCTTTCTGTCATAAAATGAGGAGATCAAGAGGGATATCCAATAACTTCTCCACAAGGGGCACATCCATCCCATCTCATCGCCTTGTGGGAGACCAATCGTGTTGGTGCAGAATAAAGATGGGGTCGAATGACTCTGCATTGATTACCGAGCCCTGAATAAAATCACAGTCTAAAACTGGCACCAGATTCCCTGAATCGACGACCTCCTTGATCAGCTCACAGGGGCCAAATACCTTAGTAAGATTGATCTGAAGTATGGCTACCACCAAATCCCAATAGAACAAACAGATGTATGGAAGACCACGTTCAAGTCAAAATAAGGTCTTTTTGAATGGTTGGTCATGCCCTTTGGTTTGAAAAATTCTCCAACAACTTTTATGAGGATGATGGATGATATCCTACGACCTTTCACCAATACTTTTGTAGTGGTGTATTTGGATGGCATCCTCATCTACAGCAAGACTTGGGCAGAACACTTGCAACATATTTAGTAGGTTCTACACACCCTGCGGCAGCACAAACTATATGCAAACTTGGAAAAATTCTCCTTCGACATGGAGAGGGTCCATTACTTAGGCTAAATTGTTGATAATCATGGTGTGCATGTGGATCCAACTAAGATCCAGGTCATACGTAACTGGCCAGCCCCAACCACACTCACTAAACTTTGGAGCTTCTTGGGCCTCGTCAATTTCTATCGCAGGTTCATTTTGGGATTCTCACATATCGCAAGGGACCTCAACCAAGTAACCAGGGGTGGCGTTAAGGAAAACTTTATGTGGGTTTTGTCCCAACAATAAGCCTCCGATGAATTGAAGAAGCGCTTGTGCTCATCCCCAATACTTTCATTACCGGACCTGCAACATCCCTTTGAGATTGAGACAGATGCTTCAGACTATGTTGTGGGCATCGTTCTCACTCAACACGACCACCCCGTGGCATATCATAGTGAGACACTATCAGATGTTTTCTTTAAGTAACCTACTTACAAAAAATAAATTTACTCCATTATGCAAGCCTGCTTCCAGTGGAGACATTGCATTCTTGGGAAGGAGACAATCATCCACACTGATCACAAGCCACTACATTTCATGCAGAACCAAGGAAAATTGTTGAATGACCACCATCAGAAGTGGTCCACATACTTTCAGCAGTTCCACCTCAACATCAAGTATAAAATAGGAAGTACCATCTGAGTTGTTGATTGCCTCAGCCTCTACGAGACAGACCCTAACTTCTCCACCACCTAGCAAATGTTGGGCGCCAACTCAATGGTCACTAATTTCCATCTTCAGTATGGGTTGTTGTGTCTTCTAGGCCATATCTGTGTTCCATCAAGTGAGCACACGAAGCTGATTTGGGAAGGTCAATATAGTCGGGTGGCATGACACTTTGGCATCGAAAAGACAGTGGCAGTGTTGTAGAAACATTTCTACTGGCCGAAACTTTGACATGATTTCGACAAGTATATCAGGTCTTGCACCACCTGCGTTATTTCCAAACTGAACACTAAGAAATAGGGCATGTACACCCCTCTTCCTAATCCTGACAGGTTGTGGGAATCCATCTCAATGAACTACATGTCGGGCCTCCCGTCCACCAAGAGGGGAAATGACTTTGTTTTTGTGGTATTTGATCGCTTTTCCAAGATGGTTATTCTAGTCACCTGCAAGAAGAACATCACAACATAATCCACTACCAAGCTCTTCTTTGAACAAGTATGGGTACATTTTGGGATCCCACAAACCATTATCTCAGACTGTGACAGTCAGTTCCTCGGCACATTCTGGTCGAGCCTCTGGTAACTACTGGATACCAAGCTCACCAAATCCACTTCTGATCCAGGTGGATATTGGTGGCCACCCACCTCTTCCAACTGGCTCAAAACAGTTTTCTGACAATTTTGGCAATTTACTATTTTTAGCAATTTAAACTTCTGGGGCCATTTTGAGGGCCTAAATGAAGGTTTTTCAGGATCGAGATTCTCAATGATATTCAAACTCATGATTGAGCACCCAAAATTAATCTCCTCGATGATACCTTTCCAACAGGCTATCATATGCCTAAAACAGAGATCTTATGCAAAAGTTACGACCCTGGGAAGTTGATGTACTAACTTACCCAAACGGGGCCCACATGACTTTTGGCGCTTCATCTCCTAGGGTTAGGTTTTTGGATGTCTATGGTTTTTTGAATTCTTGTTTATTGTAAAAATGCCTTCAAATCCTCATTGTAATTATCTTCTTTCTAATGAGCACAGTCGTCACACCTCTTCTCAGAGATAATCCGCCACCATTCCAGCAAGATTGTTTCCGCTGCATTTTATAGTTTCATCTTATTTCCTTATTGAAAAGAAAACCAGTTTTACTGTATCTCTATATTTTGTGTTAAGAACCTATTAATAATATGTATTCATTTCTTTCTACTCATAAAATCTATATCAGTGGTATCAGAGTGGTCTTCTCCTTGTCGTCTTAATGCATGTCCCCAACGAGGTCGGAGTACAAAGACTTGGATCTCGAGCTTGTTTCTCTTGAGGAAAAAATCTCTCACACACCGAAGCGACCTCTCATGGCAGGAGAAAATAAATATGACAGGGTAGGAGATCGATTCAAACTGTTGATTGAGGAATCCCTCGCGCAAAAAAGGAACGAGATGATGGATAGTTTCACGCAAATCCTTCGACGGCTACCAACAGGTGACGCATCTTCTTCAAGCGGAGGCGCCACCCCCTTCAAGGTACAAATAAACTTAGATATTCCTATATTTGAAGGTCAGATAGATTAATATGTTGTAGACAAGTGGTTGAATCTACTAGAAGGGTATTTTATGTCCATAACTTTTCGAATAGAAAAAAGATTACTTTTGTGCTCCTCAAAGTCGTTCCCCATGTCAAAGATTGGTGGGAAACTTTCTCTGAGCAAAAGGAAATAGAGGAACCCTCACTATTTACAGTCATGACCACCTGGGAATCCTTCAAGGATTTTATTAAGGAACAATACTACCTTTTCATAAGTTATGACGACTTGTATACCAAATGGACCACACTGTGGCAAGAAATAGACCAAGCAGTGCCAGATTTCACGAATGTCTTTCATACCTTGCGCACCAAGCTCGGTATCAAAGATTCGGAGAGAAATATGGTGCTCAAGTATTGTGGCACTCTGCATAGATACATACAGACTAAAATGGAATTTGTATACATCTCATCCTTGGGCACGACCTACCGATATGCCGTCAAAATCGAGCAGAAGCTCAAAAAAACGATGCGGAAATTTGGGCTTGGGAACCCCTCACAACAAAAGCTAGGAAAGGGAAGCCCCAACCCACAGAAAAAAGGATAAAGAAAATATGGATAGTATAAGGACAACCAGTCCAAGCCGCAAGAAAATAAGGACACCGGAAAGACAAAGAAAGATACCAGGAAGTGGTGCGACTTCCATAAGAGCCCTTGGCATAACACTGTTGATTGCCACTCAAAGAAGTCGTTAGTGGCCAAAGTGAAAGCCTTTGAATTAGATGTGGGTTCAGACTCTGAGCCAGAACCAGAAAGGGGAAGATAGATCATTAATGCGGAACCTAGTGCCATCGTTTCTACCACCAAGCTCCAGCCTGGTGAACCAGACGATCCAGAAGAAGGAGAACGCCTCTTCCATTCATAGATGTGGGTAAAAGGCACCCCGCTGCAAATCATCGTGGATGGAAGTAGCCAGAAGAACCTCATCTCAGTAGAGGTCTTCAAGGGGTTGTCCCTACCGACAACACCGCACCCACAACCCTACACCATTGGATGGCTCCGCCAAGGAAGCGATCTATGCATCATCCAACAGTGTCGACTGTCGTACGACATCAAGCCCTTCAAAGACGAGGTATTGTGTGATGTTGCTCCTCTCAAAGTTTGTGATGTTCTTTTGGACCAACCTTATTTATGGAAACGTCATGTTGTATATGAGTCTATGCCTCGTAGTGTTATTATTACTTTGAACATGAAATTGTACAGGATACCCGAGGCAGTCCCACCTAGTGCTATTTCCTTGATCTCAGCTAAGAAATGTAGGAAGGTCATCTCTCAGATGGGGAATTTTGTCTTCTTCGTGATTCACTCTCAAAATAAGCGAAAGCTCACAGCCACATCCGGGGTCTCTGTGGTCGACGTATCCACACAGCAGAAGCAAGTAGATAATGTCGTGGAAGAATACTCAGATATCTTCTCCTCACCTACTGAGGTACCTCTGCACTCTTAGGTCAAGAAACCCATTGATCTGACCCCCGACACATCACTACCCAATGGGCCAATCTATCGTCGCTCTCTGTTAGAGAATGAGGAGATCAAGTGACAAATCCAAGAATTGATCCACAAGGGGCACATATGTCCCAGATCATCACCTTGTGGGAGACCAATCATGCTGGTACAGAAGAAAGATGGAACCTGGCAACTCTGCATTGCTTACCGGGCTCTGAATAAAATCATAGTCAGAAAATGGTACCCGATTCCCTGAATCGATGACCTCCTTGATCAACTCGCGGGGGTAAAATACTTCAGTAAGATTGATCTGAAGTCTGGCTACTACCAGGTCCCGATAGAACAGATAGATGTATGGAAAACCGTCTTCAAGTCAAAGGAAGGCCTTTTTGAATGGTTGGTCATGCCCTTTGGTTTGACAAATTCTCTAGCCACTTTCATGAGGATGATGGACGATATCCTGTGACCAGTCACCAATAATTTTGTAGTGGTGTATCTGGATGACATTCTCATTTACAGCAAGACTCGGGCCGAACATTTGCAGCATATTCAGCAGGTTCTGCAAACCGTGCAACAGCACAAGCTACGGAGATGATTTTAAGGATGGAAATTTATTTTAAAATGCAGAAACCTTGGTGAATCTTAGTAATCCTTCATATGCCAACTATAAATGTTTGGTGATACTTTTGTAAAAATATTCAAATTTCCAAGGATTCTATATAGTTTGTATAAAATTTTGGCGATTTTTAAGGTAAAATAATTTTATCCTATAGAATTTGGGCGAATCAATTTTAAAATAGCGAATCTTTTTTTCGGAAAAACCATGGAAAATTATCCCATGAGCGAAATTTAGCCCCTAAAATCATCCCTGAGTCAAGATATTTGCCAACTTGGAAAAATTCTCCTTCGGCATGGACAAGTTCCATTACCTGGGCTACATAATTGATCAGCATGGCGTACATGTGGATCCAGGCAAGATCCAAGTCATCTGTGATTGGGCAGCCCCAACCACACTCACTGAGCTTTGGAGATTCTTGGGCCTTGCCAATTTCTACCGCAGGTTCGTGTTGGGATTCTCCCATATTGCATGGGCCCTTAGCTAAATAACCAGGGGTGGTGGTAAGGCAAAATTTGCGTGGGGATAGTCCCAACAAAAAGCGTTCGACAATTTGAAGCAGCGCTTGTGCTCAGCCCCAGTACTTTCACTACCAAACCTGCAAAAACCCTTTGATATCGAGACAGATGCTTCAAACTATGTGGTGGGCATTTTTCTCACTCAGCATGGCCACCCCATGGCCTATCATAGTGAGACACTATCAGATGTTGTTCGTAAGTACCCTACTTACGACAAAGAAATGTACTCCATTGTGCAAGCCTGTCGTCAATGGAGACATTACAATCTTGGGAAGGAGAAAATCATCCACACTGATCATAAGCCACTGCAGTTCATGCAGACACAAGGAAAATTGCATAATGATCACCATCAAAAGTGGTCCACATACTTGCAACAATTCCATCTCAACATCAAGTATAAAACAGGAAGCACCAATCGCATCATTGATTGCCTCAGTAGACTTCCAGTCACAACACTCACCATGGTGCTAGACTCCTACAGCCATAAGACCTATGGATGGCCCCAACTCTATGAGACGGACCTGCACTTCGCCACCACCTACCAAATATTTGGTGCAAATGCAGTTGTCGATAATTTCCATCTTTGAGATGGGTTGTTTTATCGTCTGGGCCATATCTGTGTTCCATCAAGCGAGTGAGCAAAGATGATCTGGGAAGCCCACTACAGTCGGGTGGTAGGACACTTCGGCATCAAAAAGACAATGGTGATGCTACAAAAACATTTCTACTGGCGGAAACTTCAATAGCAGGTCAGCAAGTATATCAGGTCTTGCACTTCCTACGCTATTGCCAAACCGACCACTAAGAAAAAGATCCTGTACACCCCTCTTCCTACTCCTGATAGGCCATGGTAACCCATCTCAATGGACTATATGTCGGGCCTCTCATCCACCAAGTGGGGAAATGACTGTGTTTTGTGGTTTTTGATAGCTTTTCTAAGATGGAGATTATGGTTGCCTGCAAGAAGAACATCACAACAGAGGCCACTACCAAGATCTTCTTTGAATGAGTCTAGGTACATTTTGGAATCCCACAAACCATTGTCTCATATCAGGACAATGGATTTCTCAGCACATTATGGTCGAGCCTCTGGTGACTGTTGGACACCAAGCTCACCAAATCCATGGCCTTCCACCCCCAGACAGATGGCCAAACCGAGGTCATCAATCGAATGATTGTGCATATCCTTCACATGTATAATTCAAAGCACCCTCTCACATGAGATGAGAGCCTTCCCTATGTCCAACATAGCTACAACCGAGCCCTTCATAGCTCAACTAGCCACAGCCCCTTTCAGGTGGGGTTGGGATTCCAACCATTGGGTCCCATAGATGTTTCACTTCCCCTTGCAGTCACCTTGATTGACTCATATCCTGCTCCAACTGAAGCTGACAAAGCCACTCGGTTCATTGAGAAGATCCAACACATCCGCCAATAGGTTTAGGATATCCTATAGAAGTCCAATCACAAGTAAAAGCAACGCCATGATCAACATCAGGTGCCACATAAGTTTCAAGTGGGCGACAAATTTTGGTTGCACTTGCAGAAAGAACGCCTTACAGGACCCCATCAAAAGTTTTTCCCACTCCATTATGGGTTGTACACCATCACCAAGGTCATAGGGGATAATTCTTTTGAGCTCAACATTCCTCCTTTCCTTGGCCTACACCCAGTGTTCAACGTGGATCTCCTTCGCCCTTATTTCCCACCATTATTGGACACCTCAGACGTAGCAGAGCATCTGACACCAACAGAGCTCAACCCCGAATGCATACAACAAGCATCCAACGATCAGATTTTGAATACACAGATCACAGGCACTCGACAACAAAGGATCTAGCTTTATCGAGTCGCCAAAGCAAGGAAGCTCCTGCACCAAGGCAAGTGGCTCACCTAGGGCCAAATTCAGCAGAAATTTTCTCATCTTATGGGGGAAATCAACGCAATGGATACCATTTCTTCCTAAGGAGGGAGGATTGATCCAGGTGGATATCGGTGGCCACCCACCTCTTCCAACTATCTCAAAACAGTTTTCTGACAATTTTGGCAATTTACTATTTTTAGCAATTTCAACTTTCAGGGCCATTTTGAGGGCCTAAATGAAGGTTTTTCGGGATCGATCTTCTCAATGATAACCAAAGAAATTATTGAGCCCCCAAAATGAATCTCCTCGATGATACCTTTCCAACGGGCTATCATACGCCTAAAACAGAGATCGTATGCAAAAGTTACGACCCCGGGAAGTTGATGTACTAACTTACCCAAACGGGGCCCACATGACTTTTGGCACTTCATCTCCTAGGGTTAGGTTTTTGGATGTCTAGGGTTTTGGTCATTCTTGTTTATTGTAAAAATTCCTTCAAAGCCTCATTGTAATGATCTTCTTTCTAATGAGCGCAACCATCACATATTTTCTCAGAGAAAAGCCTCCACCATTCCAGCAAGCTTATTTCTGCTGCATTTTACAGTTTCATCTTATTTTCTTATTGAATAGAAAACCAGTTTTACTGTATCTCTGTTATTTTGTGTTAATCACCTATTAATAATCTGTAGTCATTTCGTTATGCTCATAAAATCTGGATCAACTGCCTTCCACCCCCAAATAGATGGCCAAACTAAGGTCGTCAATCGTATGACCATACATATCATGCGCATGTACAATTAAAAATACCCCCACACATGGGATGAGAGTCTTCCCTATGTCCAACATAGCTACAATCGAGCCCTGCATAGCTCGACTAGCCATAGCCCCTTTCATGTGGGGTTGGGATTCCAACCATTGGGCCCCATGGATGTTACACTACCCCTAGAGACGACCTCGGCCGACTCGTCCCCTGCTCCACCAGAAGATGAAAAATCCACCCGTTTCATTGATCAGATCCAACACATTCACTAACAGGTTTAGGATATTCTATAGAAGTCTAATTCCAAGTACAATAAGCGCCATGATCAACATCGGGTGCCACATAAGTTTCAAGTGGGCGACAAAGTTTGGTTGCACTTGTAGAAAGAACTCCTTACAGGGCCCAATCGGAAGCTCCACCCACTCCGTTATGGTTCATACAGCATCACCAAGGATGTGGGTGACAATTATTTTGAGCTCAACATTCTCCCTTTCCTTGGCTTGCACCGAGTCTTCAACGTGGCTCTCCTTCGACCATATTTCCCACCATTATTGGACACCTCAGAGATAGCAGAGTAGATGACACCAACATATCTCAACCCTGACTGCATGAAACAGGCATCCACTGATCATATTGTGGACACAAATATCAAGGGCACTCGACAACAAAGGATCCATCTTTATCGAGTCGTCAAAGCAGGGCAGCTCCTACACCAAGGCAAGTGGCTCACCCGGGGCCAAATTCAAAAAAAATGTCCTCATCTGATGGGGCAACTCAACGCAATGGATACCATTTCTTCCTAAGGAGGTAAGATTGATCCAGGTGGATATTGGTGGCCACCAACTTGTTCCACTAGATCGAAAAACAGTTTTCCACCTTGGCATTTTTTCAACATTTTTTCGGGTTCCAAACTTCTGGGGCCATTTTGAGCCCCAAAACGGTGTTTTTGGGGATTTGGGGCCCAAGTGACTACAAAAGACATTGATCTAGGCTAGTCGAAAATTGTTCTTCTCGGTTATACATTTCCAACAAGCTATCGTTCACCTAAAACGGAGTTCGTACGCAAAAGTTACGACCCCGGGAACTTGATGTACTAACTTACCCAAACGGGGCCCACATGACTTTTGGCGCTTCATCTCCTAGGGTTAGGTTTTTGGATATATAGGGTTTTTGAAATTCATGTTTATTGTAAAAAGGCCTTCAGAGCCTCATGGTAATCATTTTCTGGTGAATGAGCGCAACCGACACATCTCCTTTCAGAAATAAGCCACCACCATTCTAGCAAGCTTGTTTTCCACTGCATTTTATAGTTTCAACGTATTTCCTTATTGAATAGAAAACTAGTTATATTGTATCTCTGTTATTATGTGTTAAGCATATTTTAATAATATGTATTCATTTCATTCATCTCATAAAATCTAGATCAATTCAAATCACCTTGGGACATCTATGTAGGCACGTGAGGTTGGTTTCCGACCATTTGACGAGTGAGTAATTTCTACAAAATTTTACAAGCTCACGTGTTAAGTTCAATCTCAAGGGTTGGGAAATGTGTAGTGTGAGGTGAATATGGGGGTGATGGTGGGATTCAATCCATATTTTTGAGAACATATTGAAGATAAAGTTATATTAAACCTTCCACAGAATCAACCAAAATTTCTTGTTCGGTTTGAATGTGGTCTATGTATGGAAAACTGAGGTGCAATAAGAAACTATCCAATCTCTTGAGTGTATGCTAGGGTGAGATGACATAAAGAATTCACCTTCGAATGAGGAACTATTTAAAGGTGTTCAAGAGGTGGCTCAAGATTTTGAAAATACGTTTCACTATCCTCAAACACAATCTCTAGGTATAAGTTATCACCTCATGTAAAGATATGATTTGGTTCGGGTTCACATTTTGAGGGTTTGGGTTCACATTTTAAGTTCATAAATATGATCTCTTTAAGAGTGAGTCTTTCTACTAGACATACAAATGGATTTTGAGGGTCAAAAAGTTGAGAGTTAACAATAATTAATGATTTTCCTTTTGAAAGATAGTGGGCCCACATTTCCTTGTTGTCCATGATTTGTCATTATTTTTGTAAAAAGAAAATATTCATCATGATCTTACATTACTTTGATAGTTTCATGTTCAACGTTTTCTTGAATTTGAACTTTCATTATTTCCATGGTGGATTTCCTTTCTTGCATAAATCATCTTCTCAATTATCGTTATTGCCAACTTTTGAGACATTAATTCACTTTACCACCATTTCATCAAAATAATAATGTTTGATAATAATGAAGCAAGGTGTATTTATACCGATAGTTGAAATAATTCTTACCTATTTTGATTCTCACATGGAAAGAATATACTTGAAAGTGTTGAGATCACCCCACAATCAAAACATTGAATCCATCAGATTCTGTGATTTACTCTGCTATTACAACACTTATCAAATAATAATGCATATGAAGACAAACATTGCATTCAATGCATTAAGTAGAGTTTATTTCAAATTTTGATGATGATGGGTGTTTTCGGGAAAAAGGATGATTAAAAATTTAGAGCAATAAAACCTCATTCATGTCAAGAAAAACATTGGTTGCATAGCAACACCATTCACAATTATCAAGAAAGAATTTCACTTTCAACGATCTCTAAGTTGAACTTTAAACTCCCTAGAAACTTCAAAAGTCGAACAAAAGATAATCACATCAATGATAGAAATGACTTCAAGAAGAAGGAAAAGTGAAATGTGAACTCTAAGGAAAGTATGAGGATAACCCCAATGCACTATAATCGAGGGAAACCAATTAGTTTTGCATTGGTTTCTTTAGACTCTTTTTTGGAGTGACTTTCCAACTTTTGATTTTGATTAAAGTGATTTTCTTCTCCAATCATTGGAGCATATTTTCCATTTTTTACTTTTGTTGGAGTGCACTTTTGAATTTTCATTGGAGTTAGAATTTCACTTTTGATGGAGTTTGGTGGAATTCAAATTTCACTTTCGACAGAGTCCAATGGAGTTATAATTCTACTTTCAACTCAGATCAAAACCGAAAGTTTCATTTCGTAAACATTTGTAGAGGGTGGTTTCGAATTTTAATCAAAATAAAATGTATGGACTCCTCTACTAACTTAAAGTAATCAAAGAGACTTATGACTTTTGGCGATATAAAAAGTGAAGCTTCAACTCCAAAAAAGTAAAAACATCACTCCAATGTGATTTTAGAAAGTTACTTTCAATCTTTTGACTCAAAAAATTTCGAAGCTTTTAGAGAATCAAAACTCAAACAAAGAAAATAACTTGTTTTAGAGTAAAAGTTTCGTCATAATTCAAATATTCAAAAAGGGAGTTGAATATCAAAATAATAAAAGGAAAGTGATACCCAAAAATTCAAAGATTTTTTTGGGTGTGTTGAGGTCTCAACATGATGGTAAAATGTTGTTTCCATTGGTCGTTAAAATTCTGGTGATCATAACTTATACCTACATTTGGAACTTCAATTCACAGTAAAATCAAATTGTAAGGAATTCTTTTAGCTTTATATTCATTATTTTTGTGAATTTTTTTATTGACATTTAATAGGTCAAATTGGTATTTTGTGTGACAGTATATCTTTAAAAATATATAGGAATGGATAGTAATTTATATTTGTGAAGCATGTTCTCAATTTTAGATATTTATTTTGGGCCAAACAAAAATGATATGATAATCTACATAGATTATACCATTGTGTCACTATTGTTTTGTTATCATTACATTAGAAAACATGTATTAATATTTTTTAATTTGGATCAACTATAAAATGTTGCACAAATTTATCACCTCTATGTGGAGCCTGCTTATTACTTATATTTTTACTAAATTTAACAATCATAAAAATACACTTTTGCAAACGACAATTAAAGTTGTTGTCGCATATCAATTTTTGCAAATTTTTTAGGTTACATAGTTTTAGAGACATTGAACTTTCCTTTTGCTAATTTGTGATCGGACTAAAGAGAAATATATAGATGTTTTAGAAAAAATAAATTAAAATTAGAAATTTATAAAGAAATTGGGAAAAAATCATGTAAGAGGACAATAGATTCCACCCCGAATCTAATTGTATCATGTCCAACAACAAATTTGTAGAATTTGACAGAGTTTTCACCTTCCCAATGTGAAGAAACCCTAAAACTACGTTATTGCAACAATTTTTGGTATCTTTTAGCCAAAATTTATTATAAACAGTATAAACTAACTTTTGCCTAAAATTAGTTTTAGCTGAAAGTTTTTTTTAACCTGATAAACTAAATTTTGATCAAGAGTTTAAAAAATTCTCTATCTTTCTTTCATCTTTTTCTTCTCCCTTTTTCTACGCTTCTTTTTGCTACTTCATTCTTCATTTCCATTTTCTATGTCGTTTTCTGTGTTGCTTCATCCTTATTTGTCTTGTTCTCCTTTCTCTTCAATATGCCCTTTCCTTTTGCTTCTTCTACTCATGTCTAAGACTCCATCTTCTTCGTTTATCTTGTCAAATTCCATCACTTGTTTCACTTCATCATAAGTTTGTCTTCTGCTTCATCTTGTTCTTCTTTGTTTTCTTTTGTTGTCATCTTATTTCATGTACACCTGCAATCTTCTTTATCTTTCTATACCTTCATAAATGTTGTTTGTTGGACTAATGTCAAGGTCCAACAAGACAACCTATGACCATGGTTTGGAAAACTTAATTGACACACTAGTGTCATGATTTAACATGACTTGAATTTTGACTTTAATAATTCAAATGACTTTAACTTCACTTCCACTTTACTTTGGCACAAACTCTCAACTTGACTTTGACTTTTTACATCAATAAACTTGCATACAATCACTTGACCATGAATTTAAACATGGTGTAGACGAACATCAATCTTGCACCCAAACTTCTCATTTTCATAATACACTTTGAAATCATTTTTACTAGACAAACTACTATGGCCTAGGCCCTAGTTCACAAAATTTTCACCATAACTCTTTCTTTCTTTCTCTTACAAAAACTTTGTATTTCTTTCTCTTACAAAGATTATGGACCCTTTATGATCACTCTCATACAATAGCTTCACATGGATTAAAAAAAATAGTAAACTAAAATACCATGCTATATACAATACATATAATGCATACAACTTTAGTGTTGAAATTACTAAGACAATTGAGAGGGGGGGGTGAATCAATTGTTATTGTGGTTAAACAATTTTAACAATTATTAATACATTTTTAATCTTTCTTCAAGTGATCATCAACATTATACAGCATATGGACAATAAACTAATGAGCATCAATCACACATAAACACAGAGACAGATTTTTACGAGGAAACCCATAAAGGGAGAAAACCTCTTCTTCTTCGAAATGATAGGGAGTCTTTTAAGTTCTTTACATCATCTATAATTGAGCACCAACTCAATGTGAGGCTACAACCTATGTTTTGAAAACTGCAACTTGCTAAGAGCACCAACTCTCTATTTTCTCTAGCACCCACTAGAAGGAAGCACCAACTCCCTGGTTTCTCTAGCACCAACTAGAAGGAAGCACCAACTCCCTGGTTTCTCTAGAATCAACTAGAAGGCTACAACTCCTTGTGTTCAAGAACCAACTTGAACCTCTAAGGACATCGTTCCTCCCTAGCACCTCTCTACCACCCTATTTTATAAATCTTTGCTACTAAAGCTTATTACAGAGATATAATGTTCAACAATGGATTACCAGACTCATCACTGTTCTGCTGCATTTTGTTGCTCTATCTGCTTCACTACCTTCCTACACACATCCTCTTCTATTCAATTCAGCTACATCACTCTCCTCCTTCTTCACGCATGAATCACCTTCAACAACAGCAACCACAGTAACTCCAACAGCAACAGCAACCTCAATAACTTCTCTCTACCGTGTACTTATAGCTTCTATGCTACTTGTGCATGCAATGCGTGCAATCCCTTTGCATACTCACACCACGTTGATATCCTCCACATCTCAAGTGCTCTGCCTGATAATCGCAACTTGTCATCTTCTCTGGTGGTTCCCACCACACGTCCAGCATCACTGAGTGTTCTGTTGAGATTCCCCAACCTCTCTGGCAGTTGAGACTCCTCGTCTTCTCTGACACAATCGAGTTTATGCCTTTTGTTTCAGTTACAAACTTCAACGCTCATCCAGCTGTAAATCGCCCCTATGACCAATCTTCATCCCATCAGAAGATTCCCATAAACTCTTCAGCTCCTCTGGAAGAAACCATCAATGGTTTCTAGCAATTACACTATGAGGAGCAATATAAGCACTCCGATTATGATCAGATTCACCTGCACCATTGGATTAACTATGAAGGATATTGTCATGATTTATGTGTTTCGCAATTTCGTAATTCGTAGATTATGCAATGAGACATCTTGACTCTCCATGTCGCGAGCTCCGAAAAGGAGCTTGGTTGCTCTAGCTCCCTCCTCTACGTGACCACAGGTGGTGACCACCGATTACAGTGACATTTCACCTTTTCGGTATTTCGGCATTCGTACCAGATGCGATCCCCAAAATTTCAAGGCATAGCTTATCTGCACTAGGTCCTTCCTCCACGTGACCACAGGCGGTGACCATTTTCTGCACTAAAAGACGCTGTGAACTTATGATCTTCATCGACCCTGATCGACGGTCCACGATCTCGATGAATCAACGGTCTAGATCTTTTCACGATCTCGCATCTCGTTTTTCCTTAGATGGAGGTTCTCGTCACTCTAAGTCGTGATAGGCGAAGCTTCAAGATGGAGCTTAGATCAACGGTCCAGAATCTTGGTGTATTGACGGTCTAGATCTTATCGTGAATTCTCATCTCGTGATTCCTGTGATGGAGGTTCTCGTCACTCCAAGTCGCGATAGGCGAAGCTCCGAGATGGAGCTTAGATCAATGGTCCACAATCCTTAGTGATCTGACGGTCAAGATCTTTTCGTGATCTCGCGTATCGCAAGTTTGAACCTCTTTCCTTTGGATTTCCCGATCTGCGAAACTCTGAAATGGAGTCTTTGTGGTGCTCTAATATTTCGCCACGCGTCCTCTTGATCTAACGGTCCACGACTGTCCTTTCTGATGTGGTCTTCCATATTCACCTCCTGGATCTGACGGCCCAGATCACACCTTGATCCAACAGCTAGGATCATTTCTCCATATCGGATTTTGCAATTTCGGCACTTCGCGATTTCACCACTTCGCGATTTCGCCACTTCATGATTTCGCCACTTATGATGAAGGGTCTCGAGTCTTCAAGTCCTGATATACGATACTCCGAAATGGAGTCAGACCAACATATTTCAGCATTTCGCATTTCACCTCTTCATGCTCTTTAATGAACGTGCATGTTCTCCATGATCCAATGATGGTCAGATCTTACGCTCAGATCTTATGCCTAAGATCTGTCCTCCTCTTCTGCGCGTTCTTCTTGTCCATAAACAGATCTAATGGTCATCGGGGATTTTGAATAAGATCCAACGTTCACTATTTCTCCTCCTCTTCTATTATCACTGCATTGTTGATCATGTTGATCTTTTCCATCATTGTTCTTGCCATCAATGACAAGCTTACTCCCAACTGTAAACCTTCCAACAATCTCCCCCTTTGGCATTGATGGCAACCCTGAACGGTTGCGCTAATCTGTTTGGACCTCCAACTGTAGCATCCGATCTGGACCACTCCTTTCTCCCCCTTTGACATCAATGTCAAAGAAAACACGCTCCCCCTGAGCTGTTGCAGTAATTTTATGAGGTATCAAATATGCAATCAATACAAGACTCCCCCTGACAGAATGGACTTTCTTACATGTGAGACCTAATGACACCCAGCTTCTGTCAGAGATAATCAAATGGTGTCTTGGCTAGGGGTTTAGTAAAGATATCTGTTATCTGTTCTGTGGAAGGAATATAATTCAACTGAACAACTCTATTTGTGACTTGTTCTCTGAGAAAATGGTGTTTTATTGGGATATGCTTAGTCTTGGAATGAAGAACAGGATTCTTGGATACACTAATGGCACTAGTGTTATCAAAGTGAATTGTAATCAGATCGGTATAGTTTACCTTCAAATCTGCAAGAGTTTGAATCATCCACAAGATCTGAGTACAGCAAGTAGTAGCAGCAATGTACTCTTCTTCTGTAGTTGATAAGTAAATAGACCCCTGTTTCTTATTAATCCATTCTACCAATGAGTCTCCCAGGAAGAAGGCACCTCAACTGGTGCTTTTTCTTTCATCTACACAATTTACCCAATCTGCATCTGAATAAGCAGTTAACTGAAAATTTTGATTTCTGGGATACCACAGACCATAATTCATTGTTCCCTTCAAGTATTTGAATATCCTTTTGACAGCTACCAAATGACTTTGTTTAGGAGCAGACTGATAACGACCTACCATTCCAACAGCTTTCATTATATCAGGACGCGATGATGTGATGTACAAAACACTACCTATCATTGAACGATATGTACTTTGATCAACATCAAGTGAAATTTCATATTTACTGAGCTTGCAACCAACCACCATGGGTGTACTAACAGGAGAGGAGTCCTCCATCTAATATTTCTTCAACATGTCTTTCAAGTATTTTTCTTGAGATATAAAAATTCCTGCATAACTCTGTTTTACTTGTAGGCCAAGAAAATATGACAGTTCTCCTATCATGGACATCTCAAATTCGGTTTGCATAGAGTTAGCAAACCACTAGAAAGATAATTCATTAGTGCACCCAAAAATACTATCATCTACATAAACCAAAACAACTAATAAATTATCACCTTCAGACTTAATGTAAAGGTTGTTGTCAACAGTACCTTTCTTGAATCCTTTATCTTGTAAAAATTTGTCCAATCTATAATACCAAGCTCGTGGT
>SNQJ01S0034520.1:32822-56347 GCA_010110895.2 Picea sitchensis
TTTTAACAATTATTAATACATTTTTAATATTTCTTCAAGTGATCATCAACATTATACATCATATGGACAATAAACTAATGAGCATTAGTCACACATAAGATATACACAGAGGCAGATTTTTACGAGGAAACCCATAACGGGAGAAAACCTCTTCTTCTTCGAAATGATAGGCAGTCTTTTAAGTTCTGTACATCATCTATAATTGAGCACCAACTCAATGTGAGGCTACAACCTCTATTTTGTAAGTTGCAACTTGCTAAGAGCACCAACTCTCTGTTTTCTCTAGCACCCACTAGAAGCAAGCACCAACTCCTTGATTTCTCTAGCACCAACTAGAAGGAAGCACCAACTCCCTAGTTTCTCTAGCATCAACTAGAAGGAAGCTACAGCTCCCAGTGTTCAAGCACTCACTTGAACCTATGAGGACACTGGTCCTCCCTAGCACCTCCCTACCACCCTGTTTTATAAATCTTTGCTACTAAAGCTTATTACAATGATATAATGTTCAACAATGGCTTACCAGACTCATCACTGTTTTGTTGCATTTCGTTTCTCTGTCTTCCTCACTGCCTTCCTGCACACATCCTCTTATGTTACATTCGGCTGTAGCACTCTCCTCCCTCTTCACGCATGAATCACCTTCAACAAAAGCAACCACAATAACTCCAACAGCAACAGCAACCTCAGTAACTTCTCTCTACCATGTACTTATAGCTTTTGTGCTATGTGTGCATGCAATGCACGCAATCCCTCTACATACTCACAACGTGCTGATATCCTCCACCTCTCGAGTGCTCTACCTGATAATCGCAACTCTTCATCTTCTCTGGTGGTTCCCACCATGCGTCCATCATCACTGAGTGTTCTGCTGAGATTCCTCAGCCTCTCTGGCAGTTGATACTCCTCGTCTTCTCTGGCACAGTCGAGCTTATGCCTTCTATTTCAGTTACAGACTCCAACGCTCATCCAGTTGTCAATCGCCCCTATGACCAATCTTCATCCCATTAGAAGATTCCTAGAAACTCTTCAGCTCCTCTGGCAGAAACCATCAATGGTTTCTAGCAGTTACACTATGAGGAGCAATATTAGCCCTCCGATTATGCTCAGATTCACCTGGACCATTGGATTAACTATGAAGGATATTGTCATGATTTATGCGTTTCGCACTTTCGCAATTTGGAGATTCTGCGATGAGACATCTTGACTCTCCATGTCGCGAGCTCCGAAAAGAAGCTTGGTTGCTCTAGCTCCCTCCTCTACGTGACCACAAGCAGTGACCACCAGTTACAGTGAAATTTCACATTTTCGGTATTTCGGCATTTGTACGGCCCAGATCACACCTTGATCCAACAACTAGGATCATTTTACCATATCGGATTTCGCGATTTCGGCACTTCGCAATTTCGCCACTTATGATAAAGGGTCTCGAGCCTTCAAGTCCCGATCTACGAAACTCTGAAATGAAGTCAGACCAACATATTTCGGCATTTTGCATTTCGCCTCTTCATGCTCTTTAATGAACGTACAGGTTCTCCCTGATCCAACGATGGTCGGATCTTACGCTCAGATCTGACGCCTAATATCTGTCCTCCTCTTCTGCACGTTCTTCTTGTCCATAAACAGATCTGACGGTCATCGAGGATTCTGAATAAGATCCAACGTTCACTATTTCTCCTCCTCTTCTATTATCACTACGCAACTGATCATGCTGATCTTTTCCATCGTTGTTCTTTCCATCAATGACAATCTTAGTGTCACCTTCATTAGCACAGTTTGAATGAACCTGAACTAATAATAATAATAATAATAGGAAATTAAGGAAATAATGTACCCAACAACTTAGTGTCATTTCCATTTCCATTGCAGGTTTGTTGTTGCCATTGGGCTTCTCCATAATCATGGGGAACACATATGATGTTTTTGGTGGTGTGAGGCTTATCCCATCGTCTCTTTCGCCACAAGGAGTTAGGAAAGGAGGTGTTGATCTCTTATGTTTGGGAATTAATACAATGTCAAGCCATAACTCTGAACTAGTGGCTATCTTGGACACATTATACACCCATTCTTTATATCTCAACTTTCCCATTTCCACACTCCCATACAAGGATGCCATATCCTCAATAGTAGCTTTCATGGTTGCATGTTCTCCTTTCCTTAAAATTTTCATCATATTTTATAGAGATAAGGTCGGATTCATATATTCATTGTAAAGACATAATTCCATAGTTCCATTATTCTTTGGAATTGACACACTTCATATCACACCGTTGACTACATTATGTGTACAAAGATGCATGACCACAATATTTTGAAACGTGTTGAATGATTGATTGATTTTAATGATGTTAATGATGTCATCAAGATAATAACAACCCTAACTCATATTTCCACTCTTTTCAATGTTGAATCTTCTGTTGTGAATTTTAAATTCATCTTTCCACTCTTTTCAATGTTGAATCTTCTGTTGTGAATCTTGATTAGAAGACTAGCAATCTGGTTGATCTTATCCCCATCAAATAGTTGGTGCATATTTTCGAACTTTATCCTCCTAAGCTTCACATTCCATGACAAAGTGTCACTCCATATGCAAGTTATTTCCTCTCAACCCTTTTCAACTTTTTCCTCACTACATAGATTAAGAGGATCAATGTTTACTAAGCTCGCCAATGAATCAAACCAACGCCTACTTTGTGAGCTTCCGAGATTGGGGATGTCACTGAGAATAGTACCCTTGGACTATACTTCAAATCAAGTTGAATAATCTCGATTTCCAAGTCATAGGTTCTTTTTCTTTTCATTTGTAGTTGATGCCTGCACATTGTGCAAACTTCTCCCTCTACGAACTTGCGATAATTCACGTATATTTCAAATGGATTCTTGCACTTGTGCTTCCACATGGATTCCCAACATGGGATTATATATCTAGCTCTCCAAATTTGGGCCAAATCAAATTAGGGCTACGACCCGTTTTAATAGCTCTTCCTGTGATTCTAACTCACATCCATGAAATTTTCCCAATTGACCTACAGATCACTCCATGCTATGAAAAATCTACAAGTGATGATTTTGGTGGCTATGTTAGAAAAGACGGGTGCCTTCCCAAACAATTTTGTCAAATATATCGATGACATGATTGTGATCAGTTTCTTCATTCAACGCTTCCATGATTCTAGTTCAAACAAATATAATACCAGATTCTTCATTGTCACTTCACTCTCAATCCATGACTCTGGTTCAACCAAATATAATACCAGATTATTCATTGTCACTTCACTCCATGTCTTCATCTTTTGCACGCTTCCTCAATAACCAACAACAAATATATACAAACATTTAAGAAGCGGGGGCACCTAGAGTTTATACTCAAGAAACTCCTTAAAGGGAAAATTATATTAATCAAACCATTACCATGTGTATTTCTATTGTATAATTGGTCATTTTATATAACAATAGATGACTATAACATCTACTTCATAATTAGATGTTTAGTTCAATCATAGACGTAAACTAAATTTGGCATACACTCTTGGATGTTATTCTAGTGGATTATATCTCTATCTCTCCAAATCTGGGACAGATTGACTTAGGGCTACGACCCGTTTTAATGGCTCTTCCTACGATTCTAACTCACATCCATGGAATTTTCCCGATTGACCTGCAGATCACTCCATGCTATGGAAACTCTACAAGTGATGATTTTTTCGGTTGTGTCAACAAAGACGGGCGCCTTCCAAAACATTTTTTTCAAATATATCGATGACATGATTGTGATCAGTTTCTTCATTCAACGCTTCCATGATTCTGGTTCAACCAAATATAATACCAGATTCTTCATTGTCACTTCACTCTCAATCCATGACTTTGGTTCAACCAAATATAATACCAAATTATTCACTGTCACTTCACTCCATGTATTCATGTTTTGAATGCTTCCTCAATAACCAACAACAAATATATACAAACATTTAAGAAGCAGGGGCACCTAGAGTTTATACTCAAGAAACTCCTTAAAGGGAAAATTATATTAATAAAACCATTACCATGTGTATTTCTATTCTATAATTGGTCATTTTATATAACAATAAATGACTATAACATATACTTCATAATTATATGTTTAGTTCAACCATATACATAAACTAAATTTGGCATACACTCTTGGATGTTATTCTAGTGGATTATATCTCTAGCTCTCCAAATCTAGGCCAGATCGAATTAGGGCTACAACCCATTTTAATGGATCTTCCTGCAATTCTAACTCACATTGATGGAATTTTCCCAATTGACTTGCAGATCACTCCATGCTATGGAAACTCTACAAGTGATGATTTTGTTGTCTGTGTCAGCAAAGACGGGTGCCTTCCCAAACATTTTTTTCAAATATATCAATGACATGATTGTGAGAAGTTTCTTCATTCAATGCTTCCATGATTCTAGTTCAACCATATATAGTACCAGATTCTTCATTTTCACTTCACTCTCAATCCATGACTATGGTTCAACCAAATATAATACCAAATTCTTAACTATCACTTCACCTGATGTCTTCATCTTTTGCACGCTTCGTCAATAACCAACAACAAATATGTACAAACATTTAAGAAGAAGGGGCACCTAGAGTTTATACTCAAGAAACTCCTTAAAGGGAAAATTATATTAATCAAACCATTACCATGTGTATTTCTATTGTATAGTTGGTCATTTTATATAAAATAAATGACTATAACATCTACTTCATAATTAGATGTTTAGTTCAACCATATACATAAACTAAATTTGTCATACACTCTTGGATGTTATTCTAGTGGATTATATCTCTAGCTCTCCAAATATGGGCCAGATCGAATTAGGGCTATGACCCATTTTAATGGATCTTCTTGCGATTCTAACTCACATCCATGGAATTTTCCCAATTGACTTGTAGATCACTCCATGCTATGGAAACTCTACAAGTGATGATTTTTTCGGCTGTGTCAGCAAAGATGGGTGCCTTCCCAAACAATTTTTTCAAATATATCGATGACATGTTTGTGAGAAGTTTCTTCATTCAACGCTTCCATGATTCTGGTTCAACCACATATAATACCAAATTCTTCATTGTCACTTCACTCTCAATCCATGACTCTGGTTCAACCAAATATAATACCAGATTCTTAATTGTCACTTCACATGATGTCTTCATCTTTTGCATGCTTCCTCAATAACCAACAACAAATATATAAAAACATTTAAGAAGCAGGGGCACCTAGAGTTTATACTCAAGAAACTCCTTAAAGGGGAAAGTATATTAATCAAACCATTACAATGTGTATTTCTATTGTATAGTTGGTCATTTTATATAAAATAAATGACTATAACATCTACTTCATAATTAGATGTTTAGTTCAACCATATACATAAACCAAATTTGGCATACACTCTTGGATGTTATTCTAGTGGATGTATGCTAACTTTTCATGGTAAATTGTTGCATTTTTTAACACTAATTGTTGTTGTTATTGTAAATCGTTTATTGTTGTCATATCATTGTTTACTATAGCAAATGTACAACATCCATTGCAACTTATATTGTCTAGTTTCTTTAAGGGGTATTAATTGCATGCTTAGACTTGGAAATAATAATATATATGTTGTTAAGTGTTCTTGTTTTGGGTCGGTATTCAAACAACTTCATACCTTTTCTACTATATTGATCTAGACCAATATTTAGGTGATCAGGAGAGGGGGCAGTAGGATTGGATAATATACTTGCTACTTTGATCCCTTGAGGTCACCAGGGAAGCCTCCCTTGTGGTGAACCTCTTCCATCACTAAAACAAGGGAAGTTATTACTAAGGCGACAGTGGTAGGATCTTCCATTGTTATGCAATATTTGGGGACTTGTGGTGGGGATTTTCACAAGTACAAATTCTGCAATAACAGTAACAAAGGAGAAAAATCTAAAAGTAAGAAGACTGACAAACATTGCAGCTTTTGTGGGAAAGATGGTCATGATGAGTCCAAATGTTTTAAGAACATGGAAATTTTAGAAGCAATAATGAAGAAGCACAACATCATTATTGATTCTTCTTCTTCTTCTTCTTCTTCTTCTCATGGACATGCACTTTCTTATTTTGGTTTCTCCTTCAATGCAACTTCTACTTATTCTTCTTATGAGTGGCTTATTGATTATGGAACATATTATCATATGGCTAAGGATAAAGCCATATTTTCTACTCT
Source organism: Picea sitchensis (assembly GCA_010110895.2). Taxonomy (NCBI): domain Eukaryota; kingdom Viridiplantae; phylum Streptophyta; class Pinopsida; order Pinales; family Pinaceae; genus Picea; species Picea sitchensis. The sequence continues at coordinate 39,042 of SNQJ01S0034520.1, forward strand.
TAATGAATATAACACGAAGAAAATATGTGTTGGTGGTGATAGATCTCTTAGTGTTGTAGGGTATGGAACAGTTCAAGTAGATAATGGTCATTTCAATGATGTATTATGTGTTCCAATTCTTTCCTACAACCTTCTATCAATATATCAAATCACTCTTTCAAGTGAAGGTAAAACTGTAGATTTTTCACCTCACCAAGTTGTAATCAAGGATATAAAATATCCTAAGCATGTTCTTGCAAATGGAATTGTTGATGATACTACCAGGTTGTACAAGTTTGACAACTTTGGGTCATCATATTTTCCATCAGTTTTTGTTGTTCATAGCAGTGAATTGAGAAAACTTTGGTATGAGCAGTTTGGTCATCTAAACTATCGGTCATTGCAACAACTATGTAATCAACATATGGTGATTGTTCTTCCTCTTGTTTCCTACAGAGATGGTGTTTTTTCTAGTTATGTTATCGACAAACATCATAGAGACAATTTTGACAAATGTGCATCTTGGCACACCTCGACCCCTTTGCAGCTTGTTCATAGTGACTAGTGTGGTCTTATTTATTCTCCTTCTTTTTCTAGGTGTAAGTATTTCTTAACTTTCATTGATGAATTTTCCAGACACACTTGGGGTTACTTCTTAAAATGTAAGAGCGAATTTTTTCGCAATTTTTTGGCCTAGAAGGACCTTGTATAAAATAAATTTGGACAACAACTTCAAAGGTTAAGAACATATAATGGAGGTGAATATGTGAACAGTCAATTTACAAGTTATTGCACTACACAGGGAATCCAAATGCAACACATTGTTCCATATACACCACAAAAAATGGTATTTTGAGAAGAAGAACTGCACACTAAAAGAAATGGCTAATTGTATGATCCAATCTAAGGGATTAAGTCTAAAGTATTGGGTGGAAGTCATTAATTGTGCAAATTACATAGTAAATCACACAACCACAAAGGATCTTAAAAATATAATACTGGAAGAATCATTGAAAAAACTTAAGCCAGATGTAAGTCACTTCCATGTATTTGGTAGTGTAGCATGGGCTCACATTCCTGATGAGAAAAGGAAAGCATTGCAGCCTAAAAGTGAGAAGTGTATATTTGTTGGTTATTATGAAGATTTCAAAGGTTACAAACTTCTTCAACCACATTGTAATGAAATTATTATTAGAATACATGTTAAAATTGATGAAAATATCTTTGCCTGTGAACCTAATTTGATGTTTATTCCTTATTTGGTCTGCAAACCATCTTCAACATTTGTGCCTTCTTGTGTTCCTATTATGAGTTCTTCTTCTTAAAATTATGACAATGAGGATGAAAATCCACCTCTGCCTACTCACCTTCCTCCAGATGAGTCCATTGAAATTGAACCTGCACCAACACCACTGCTTCTTAGATGGGTCTGTTCAACATGAGAAGCAACTAGTGATCTTTTTGGTGATCCTTCAAATTAACACCAAACACATTCATGTTTCCAATGAGCCTCTTCTCTTTTGGCTCAAGTTTCATAGGCTCGTGATTCAAATACATTTGCAGAAGCTTTAGGTCATGTAAATTGGGGTACAACAATGAATGAAGAGTATCGTTCTTTAATGGAAAATGATACTTGGGATCTTGTACCTCTTCTAGAAGGAAGAAAACTTGTCAGATGTAAATGGGTGTATAAAACTAAGTATGCATCTGATGGAAGTGTTGAAAGATATAAGGCTCGGTTATTTGCCAAAGGATTTTCCCAAGTTAAAGGAATTGACTATAATGAAACCTTTTCCCCTATAGCCAAAACGAATTCCATCTGCCTTGTTCTAGCCCTTGTTGCCTCACATAAATGGGAGGTACATCATATGGATGTTAAATCCGCCTTCTTACATGGGGATTTGCAAGAATAAATATACATGTAACAACCTCCTAGCTATGTCTAGAATGACTCTAGCCTTGTTTATCACCTTAAGAAATATATTTATGGTCTTAAGAAAGATCCTCGAGCTTGGTATGCCAAAATGGATAGATTTCTTCTTGATACCAGCTTTTTTGGTTGTCATTTTGATCCCAATGTCTATACCAAGAAAGTAGGAAGCCATATCAAAATCCTTTTTATTTATGTTTATGACCTTATCCTCATCGTTAGTGACCCAAAACTTTTAAACCATGTGAAAACCAGCCTTAAGAAGAAATTTGAAATAACAGACTTAGGTTATTTGCACTATTTCCTTGGCCTCCAAATCTTGCAAACCAAGGAAGGAATATTTATTTCTCAGTCTAAGTATGATTATGACCTTCTTTTCTTCTTTCACATGGAAGACTCTAAACCATCCCCTTCTCCATTTCAGTCTGGAGTCAAACTTACTGCCACATGTACTTCTCTCAAAGTTGATGCCACTTTGTACCATCAATTAGTTGGTAGCCTCTTATACTTTTCTCATACCCGTTCTGATATTTCCTTTGTTGTTGGTATTGTTGCCTAGCATATGCAATCACCCCATGAAATCCATTACAAAGTCACTAAAACAATACCTTGGTATGTATGGGGTACAATTCATTTCGAGATACATTACAACTTAGGGGGGACTCCTTTATTGGTTGGTTTCACTGATTCAGATTGAGTCAGTGACCCTCATGATCGAAAGTCTACTACAAGTTACGTTTTCAACCTTGTTTCAGGACATGTCACTTGGGTTTGTAATAAATAACATACTATTGCTCTTTATTTAGCAGAAGCATAGTATCGAGCATCGGTTAATGCAAGTCAAGAAGCCTTGTGGCTTTGACAGATCCTTTTGGATTTTGGATTCTAGAAGAAACATCTGACCACCCTCTAGTGTGATAATTAGACTGTCATCAAGCTTTCCAAAGATCTAGTTCAACAACAACGCAATAAACACATAGAGATACACATGCACTTCCTCAGAAATCTCATTCATGATCGGGTTACTGAGCTAGTCTTTTTCCCTACAAAAGATCAAGTTGTCGAATTTGTCACAAAGTCTTTTATAGAAGCGAATTTCTCCAAACTTCGATCTATGTTATAAGTTCATGAAGTTTTCATTAAAGGGGGATAGGATCCAATTCCTCCTTCCTTCTCCTATGGTGTCTCCTTTGTAAATCCTTCAATCCTATCCAAAGTTGTTCTTAAGGGGGGATGTTAGGATATTTAGACACTTAGAATTTAGTTAATATCAATTTGGTCTAATGTGTCGTTAGGTAAGAGTGTGTTTCTTAAGTATGCATTTTTATTTAGGCAATATGATGGTCACGATATCTTCCTAACACAAAGTGATCCAATGGTTCATATTATCCTCAATCTTAACGACTACATTGATTCATGGATTAACACTCGATTGGTCTTGTTATCGCATAGATTGTAGGTTGGGAAAATCCTGACCCAATCCATAATAGTGGGACAACTATGGAATATTCTACCCATTGTCACCTTAGATAAACCCTCCCCTCTCTTTAGTGAAGGATAAATCCTACACAAGGGGGGAATCCCAGGTGACCACTTACTATGGAACAATGTCAACCACCAACGTGAAACACGAAAAAGAGCATAACTTCCAATCAGACATTATATAATCAAAAGTAGCTTTAAATGCAACATACTCAAATGCCTCAAGTATTAAAGTGGAACTTACCACAATACCTGACTTTTACTTCATGGAGCAAGACCCATTTTCTTCTGGAAGCACGTTGATGTAGTTTATGCCTTCATGATGAATTGAGTATGCATGGTGGTGAAGTGGGTCTTTGTCTATCCATGTGTATTATGTCAATCATCTACCTCTCGGTACTCCATGTCTAAAACCTAAGGGCCTCGAGACATCATCTCCTTAGTTATCCCTAGAAATTGTTGATAATATTTTGCTCCTACTCCTCAACATCTCCTGGTCATACCTCATCGTCTCCTGTTTATACTTGTGCCTACATTGAAACATCAAATTGTAAAATATAGGGTGGCTCACTCACCCTTTGTAGAAAAATTCAAAATTTACAACTAATCTAGAAAAGAAAATTTGGCATTTTTGTTTTTTATATATAACATGATGAAATTGAAACTATGTAAATCAATAATGCAAGTAGAGAAAAATAAAATCAGAAATGAAATGCAACTAAACACAATCAAGATCCAAATTCAAGAAAGAAAGATGACCTACCTACTTACCTAGGGCCCTAGGGCCCTAAAGGTCAGGTCCTAAAACGTCAAGTGAATTCGTAAAATTATGCAACCACATCTTCATCATTTCATCAAGGTATATCCCCCTGTGCTTAATCATGTAATACAACAAATATAAGTTAAGAACATAATAATCATGAGCATAAATAGACATATAATCAATCATGTAATGAAACTCATGGAGACGGGTGAGAGGAAGGAAATCTTGTTGGAAACAGAAACCACAACCCCTGATCATCTTAGAAATTCTGATCATCTCATAAATCCTTCCTGAAAGAATAGCCACAAGCCCAATACATCCATCTCTGAAGAGGGATACCATATATAGACGATGGCTCATCTTCCATTTTTAGCACATCACTGCTTCCTGAGGACTAAGAGGAAATGAGATACCGAAAGAAAACCGCATGGATCCCCGAAGATAAGAGGTAAGGGACAACTTCATGTCCAGAGACAGAAAATGGTTTCCTATTATTTTGCAAATCCCTACAAAAAATTCCAAAATGAAAATACTTCCATTCTATAGTGTGAGTTTCTGATTTCTCTGGGTTGGCCATGAGCCGGTGCCGATAAAAATATGAGTGAAAATGTAGTTGGATATTTTCATAGAACAAGCCAACATCCTTAAAATAATATGAATTATAACTCCCAAGAGATGACTGGAAGTCATCATGAGTATACGTTGACACGTAATCCTCAAATGGATGAAATAAATATGTGACCATATCATCCTCGGGCTGCCAAGAATCTGAATCATATGCACATGAAGACCATTTCTCTGAAGATGATAATTCAACTCCCTCTACATGAGAACCACCCTATATGTCATAAATGGGATCTCTATCAAAAATGAAGTAACACACATCTCATCTACGTCTACCAACCTGTATGAAATCATCAATGTGTTGACCAACCATTTCCAAGAGTTCCTCCATGAAATCATCTGCATCATCTGGACCTATCCCCTCTTCATCTTCATGTGAAGGAGAAAAGCGAGGTTGGACAAATTTGTCTTCATCAAATGAAAGGGAGGATGTTGATGTCTCATTTGATTTCTTAACATGTTGCATTTCATGGGAATCCTCCTTGACAATTGATTCCTCATAAATGAGACCGTACTTTTCTAACATCTCGACACACAAGGAGTTTACTTGATGACACGTCTCAATGAGGTCAAGTACTGTGAGAAAATTGGTAGGACCTTTATTTAGGTTCTCCAAATGTTGCACTTTGTCGAAATTCTTCCTTTTATTCTTGGAAACTTTCTTCATGGACAAGTTGCTCCCACGCCTCTTCATCGTAAGGGGTTTAATTCTCATTGAGGAGCTCTTTATCTGATTTCTCTTCAAAGGATCGAAAGGGAAAATCTCATCATCACCAAGGTCCTACGCTTCCTTGGAGTCCTCCCCTTATTCATGGGCCTATTCTCCAAGTAGAAACCTAGATTTTGATGTTTCCAATCCCTTGGTGAGACAACTAATGAAGCTTTCATCATTTTCAGTTTTGATGGCCCACTTGTCAAAGAAAATACTGAGGAGACCTGTGAATGAAGTGATTCTCTTGGGACAAGAGCTCTTATTCAGAATGACTCTTTGTTTTGGCTCAAAATAACTCATAAAAAACTTGCTTAGTACATATTCATGAATTACTTTCAAATGAGAGAGATAATTGAGAAATTGTAGCACATGAGAAACCATCGATGTAGGTTTTCCATCCTATTGAGGACAATTATCTTTCCACTCCTGAGGAATATGATTTGGATACCCAGGGAAATTCATAATATCAATAAAAGGATATCTCTCATGGAAATCCCATGGAACCATGGTTCCATTACTTGAAATATGCCTTAATGGAAAAATCAGGTGAGCTCAAGTCTCATCGAAGAAGAGAGTGTACTCTCCTCAACGGAGTTGCCAGATGAACTTGTATGAAGTTCATCAAAAGTGAAAGGGAACTTCCCCCAAATGGAGTGACCAAGAAAGCTAATGGAAAGAATTTGGGAATAACTTGCCAGAATGTCGTCAGGGCTCAAGAGAGGATTCAAAATCCTCCTCGGCAACGATGCCAAAATGTTATCACACGGATTGTAGGTTGGGAAAATCCTGACCCAATCCACAATAGTGGGACAACTACGGGAGAGTCTACCCACTTTAACCTTAGATAAACCCTCCCCTCTCTTTAGTGAAGGAGAAATCCTACACAAGGGGGAATCTTAGGTGACCCTAGGGGGAATGCAATAAGATAATGAGGAAATGAGACTTGTAAAAGAGGTCTTGGAAGGTGGAAGATGGTTTCCAAGGTTGTATCCCTACAAAAAAAAATTAGAACACCAAAACAAGACAATATAGTGCAATATAAGCCTCAAAACCTAAGGGGAATCAATGAGATAAGCTTGTTGTCCGAGAAATGCAGCATATATCAGATTTACAACAGCAAATAACAAGTTATAACAACTGCATAATTAACCATCAAATTCATATAATGATTATTATACAATTAATCCCAAAGCATGTAGATAATATTATAGTACTTAGCTCAACGTTTGATGGAAAAATAGGGTTGTAAAATGAAGTTATCAACAAAGTGTTAGGGAATCCTTATGGATGTAGCAAGGGATTGCTACAGAAGCAAGATCCAACAACAAAATTGACAAGTAAACCAAGGAAATTATAGCTAATAATCAGTAGAACAATGATCTAGGTTTACAAGAAAATTTTAGCGGTGGATTAGAGAAAAATGAATGAAAAAGAGAGTTTTGTGCAGCCCTAATGGCTGTAGCATTTATTTATAACAGAAATAAGAATTAATTAACTAAGAAAAACTCCCTTAGGGCACAAGAGAGCCTTGAGCACGAAAAACAATTTCCAACTTAGACAATTGCTAAATCGCAATTTTTCACGTATACCAATGCAATGATTGTATTTCTCCAATGCAAGTAGATGAGTGCCTAGTTCATTGGGCTATGGAGTTTTGGGTATAAGATTCAAATCTACTAATTCTCTAGGGGTGTAATCCCTTTTACTCATTAGAGCAAGCAAATCTAACAAGGTAAGGTGTAAGCCCTTTTACTCCTCCTAGCAACCTTGATACTAGCTTATCCAATAACAATTATGATAGACTTGGTGGAGGGTGTTTGCCCTTATACTCCTCCAAGTGTTTTAAAAAAGAATAACCTTTAAACAAGAAGAAATTACTAACCATATGGAGAAAATTCCTTGCCAATTCCAAATGAAAGGATGTAAAACCCTCATCTACCAAGAATATTCCATCAACATGCAAGAGACAAGCCTCCAATAAGGTAGCACACCACTTTATCCATCCATAAGCAAGTAACAAGCATCCATAACATAAGCACAAGAGAGATATATAGCAAATTTCCCAAAGAGGGTGAAATTTCCAGCCAAGTCTCTCACTCAAGAGAGACTGAGTTATGAAAATGAAATGATCTTTTCCTTTATTTATAGGACTTAAAATTAAAGTTTTCCACATAACTTAAGGTAAAACACAATTAAGAGGAAAACCCCCCTTAATTTCCCATTTACAATTAAAAATTAGATTTTTACATGAAAAAGAAACCCTAGAAGCTGACATCATGCCATTAAGGGCTGACATTTTGACTCTTTTAACAAATCGTTGAGTGCTTTGAGGAAGGATTGGGCCTTCAAAGGCCATGTGTCATCATGTTGTGCATCTTCCATCCATCTATCATGTCAAGTCACCTTCCAAACTTCATTATTGTCATCAAAACCCTAGCCCCATCAAGACGTCAAGCCCAAAAGTGCAATGCTTTAGCCTCCAAAGGAAAATCATTGGGCTAGTAGGGACTAGGTGAGGTCCTCCAAGGTACTCTCTCAAGCCTCCAAAGGCAACGTTATTCATCTAGTGTGCCCCAAGGTGTGGGATATGGCATCCATCTATGGGTTTCTTTCCCTAAAGAAGGCCCAAGCTAAGCTTGTTCTTTCAAAATTTTCCACCAAGCAAGGTCCTACAAAGACAAATAAGTGCACCCTCCAAGGGTCTCAAGTCGAAAGCATCATAACAAGTAAAGTCATATATAATACAAGAGCCACCTAAACATGTGCATCAAAACTACATTATTAAATTAAACAAGTTCTCAAAGACCCTATGCAGTTTTCCAAGTTTAGGTATGGGGGGGTTGACAAGGTGACCTATTGGGTGAGTCATTCCTTAATTCAAGGAGTGTTTCCTAAGTGGAACCCTCTCTAAGTCATGCAGAGAAGATGATGTTAATGGGGGTAAGAATTGTGGGCATGGGTTTCATGACATACAAGGGTCTGTATTGTCTCATTTATGGGTTCATTTGTAGAGGGTGTGTTGCACCTCACGGGGTCTTCACTCTGTGAACCTATGACATAGAACGTGTTTCCATAGGATATTAAATAATACGCCTAATTTCACTAGATATTAAAAAATACCTCCCAAAATCCTTTTGTTTGACGCCCCTCCCAATACATCTTTTCCATTAAAAATAACACATTTTTACTAGATACCCCTTTTATACCTCCCCAATACCTATAAACCCCCCTATTCCTCTCATACCCCCCAATATCTAAAATATATTGACTTTATTTTTCACAATTTTAAAACCCCCTTTATGAATGAACGTGATAAGATATTGTTCAACAAGGGGAAGCCCCCATGGTTGCACCTTCATTTTCAATGCATCCTTTTTCCAAGCCCATTTATTTGTCATTGATTAATTGAAGTCTAGGACAATTAGGTAATCCAAATGGGTAGCATGAAACTTGGAGGAACTACCACAATGTCACTTGAATTCGGAAGTACACAGGGTGCCATCGAGGTAAAGCAAAGTGTGTAACACACTTGTGTAGATCCCTCAACAAGTGAGACATCTATATAATATGAATTTTTTTTCTTACAGGTGTTTGATTTTTTACAAGAAAAGTTTCATCGTTCTCAAGACCTATTTGGGAGAGCATATGGAAGGTTATAGTTTTGGCTTTTATCTTTTTCCATCTACATTCCCTCTGGTCCTTCAGCACCTTCTTCCCATGAAATGACATACAATCCCTTCTTGGGTCAGTACACCCGAAAATCCCAAAAGATAAGGAAATGAAAGAGGATGAAGTGTGAAAAATGATAAGTATGATCAAGAATGGTACGATGACTCATCAAGGAGACCTCCCAGTAGCAAACCCTTCCCCAAGGGTGACCACTTACTTGGGCACAATGTCAACCACCAAGGTGAAATAGGGAAAAGAGCATAATTTCCAAGGAGTTGTTTTATAATCAAAAGCATCTTAGATGCAACACACTCAAATGCCTCAAGTATTAAAGTGGCATTTACCACAATGCCTGACTTGTACATCATGGAGAAAGACCTATTGTATTTTGGAAGCAAGTTGATGTGGTCAATTACATCATGATGAACTGAGGATGTGTGGTGGTGAAGTGGATCTCAGTTTGTGCATGTGTACGATGTCAGTCATCTACCTCTCGGTACTCCATGTTTGCAATCTGAGGGCCTCGCGACATCATCTCCTTAGTTATCCCTAGAAATTGGGGATAACATGTCCATGATCTCTATTTAAAGAGCATAGAGGGTCATTTTTCAATGATCGGTTGTGAGAAACTCTCTTCTAAATATATTTGTAATATTTTTCTTTTTCAATAATAAATTTCTCCAAGTGGCCACGTTGGTTGGTTCTGTGGATGTTTCCCCATAGGGGTTTTACCATGTCAAAACATCAGTGTATTGATATTTGATATGTTTGTGTGAGTGGCTACTGAAGGTTTTCATCCTCTATTAGAGTACATGTGTTTTCAAACATCCTCATGCTCTACATTCATTAATTTCACAACGAGATAAAAATTTGTTTTATGATCTTTTGGGGAACATGATTTTCTAGGGTCAAATTTGGGAAGAATTCTTCCAGGGTGATTAGTTATATCATGAATTCTCCCCCTTAAATTCATGATCCAGGTGGATATCGGTGGCCACCCACCTATTCCACTGGCTCGAACAACAATTTTCCACCTTGGTCGTTTTTCGGATTCCAAACTTCTAGGGTCATTTTGAAGCCCTAAACAACGTTTTTTGGGTATTTGGGGGTCGTCAAAAATCGTTCTTCTCGGTTAGGCCTTTCAAACGAGATATCGTTTTCCTAAAAAAGAGATCGTATGTAAACGTTACGACCCTGGGAAGTTGATGTACTAACTTACCCAAACTGAGTGCACATGACTTTTGGCGCTTCATCTCCTAGTGTTAGATTTTTGGATGTCTAGGGTTTTTGACATTTCTGTTTATTGTAAAATATCCTTCAGAACCTCATGGTAATAATATTTTGGCTAATGAGTGCATTCATCACATCTCTTCTCATAGATAATCCGCCACCATTCTAGCAAGCTTGTTTTCCACTGCATTTTACAGTTTCATCTTATTTCCTTATTAAATAGAAAACTAGTTTTACTATATCTATGTTATTCTTTGTTAAGAATATTTTAATAATCTATATTCATTTTGTTCTTCTCATAAAATATGGATCAGTGGTATCAGAGAGGTCTTCTCCTTTTCATCTTAATGCATGTCCCCAACGAGTTCAGGGTACAAAGAATTGGGTCTCGAGCTTGTTTCTCTTCAGGAAAAAAGCTCTCGCACACCCAAGCGACCTCTCATGGTAGGAGAAAACAAAGATGACGGGACAGGAGATCCTTTCAAAATGTTGCTTGAGGAATCCCTCATGCAACATAGGAATGAGATGATGCATAGTTTCATGCAAATCCTTTGGCGGCTACCAACAGGGATGCATCTTCCTCGAGCAGAGGCGTCGCCCCCTTCAAGGTACAAATCAACTTCGATATTCCTATATTTGAAGGTCAAATAGATGCAGATGTTGTACACAAGTGGATGAATCTACTAGAAGGGTATTTCTCGGTCCATAACTTTTCGAATAGAGAAAATATTACTTTTTCACTCCTCAAAGTCGTTCCCCATGTCAAATATTGGTGGGAAACTTTTGTGAGCAAAAGGAAACAAAGGAACCCTCATTATTTACAGTCACGATCACCTGGGAATCCTTCATGGATGTTATTAAGGAAAAATACTACCCTGTCGGAAGTTATGACGACTTGTATACCAAATGGAACACACTGCGACAAGAAAGAGACCAAGTAGTACCAGAGTTCACAAATATATTCCATACCTTGCGCACCAAGCTAGGTATCAAATATTTGGAGCGACATTTGGTGCTCAAGTATCGTGGTGTTGTACATAGATACATATAGACCCAAATGGAATTTCTAGACATCTCGTCCTTGGGCACGGCCTACCGATATGTCGTCAAAATCGAGCAGAAGTTCAAACAAAAGACGCGATAGTTTGGGCCTAGGAACCCCTCACATCAAAAGCCAAGAAAGGGAGGCCCCAACCCATAGAACAAAGGACAAAACAAATATGTATAGTATCAGGACAACCAGTCCAATCCACAAGCAAAGAAGGACACTGGAAAGACAAAGAAAGATATCAGGAAGTTGTGTGACTTCCATAAGATCCCTTGGCATAACATTGTTGATTTCCGCTCAAAGCAATCACTGGTGACCGAAGTGAAAGCCTCTGAATGAGATGTGGGTTATGAATTTGAGTCAGACCCATAAAAGAGAAGATGGATCATTGACGCGGAACCCAATGCCACCATTTCTACCACCAAGCTCCATCCTAGTGAACCAAACGAGCCAGAAGAAGGCGACCGCCTCTTCCATTCACAGATGTCGGTAAAAGGAACCCTGTTGCACTTCGTCATTGATAGAGGTAGACAAAATAATCTCATCTCAGCAGAGGTCGTCAAGCACCTAGCCCTTCTGACAACGTCACACCCATAACCCTACACCATTGGATGGCTCCACCAAGGAAGCGATCTTCGCGTCAACCAACAGTGTTGATTGTCGTTCGACATCAAACCCTTCAAAGACGAGGTATTGTGTGATGTTTCTCCTCTTGAAGTTTGTAATGTTCTTTAGGGCCAACCTTATTTATGGAAACGTCATGTTGTATATGATTCTAGGCCTCGTAGTGTTATTATTACTTTGAACAGAAAATTGTGCAGGATACTCGAGGTAGTTCCTCCTAGTATTATTTCCTTGATCTCTACCAAGCAATGCAAGAAGGTCATCTCTCAGACTAAGAAATTTTTCTTCTTTGTGATCTTCTCTTAGAGTGAGCGAAAGATCACAGCTACATCTAGGGACTCTATGTCCGATCTCTCCACACAATAGAAGAAAGTGGATAAGGTCGTGGAAGAATACTCAGATATATTCTCCTCTCCTATCAGGGTACCTATGCACTTCCAGGTCAAGCATCCCATTGATCTAACCCTAGGCAGACTGCTTCCCAATGGGCCAGTCTATTGTTTCTCTCAATTAGTAAAAGAGGAGATCAAGAATCAGATCCAAGAACTACTCCACAAGGATCACATATGTCCCATCTTATCGCCTTGTGGGAGCCCAATCGTGTTGGTGTAGAAGAAATACGAGACCTGGCAACTCTGCATTGATTATCGGGCCCTGAATAAAATCACAGTCTGAAACTGGTACCAGATTCCCTGTATTGAAGACCTCCTTGATCAATTCACGGGGATCAAATACCTTTGTAAGATTGATCTAAATTCTGGCTACCACCAGGTCCCAATAGAACATACAAATGTATGGAAGACCACCTTCAAGTCAAAAGAAGGTCTTTTTGAATGGCTGGTCATTCCCTTTGGTTTGACAAATGCTCCAGCAAATTTTATGAGGATGATGTATGATATCCTACAACCTTTCACCAATACTTTTGTAGTGGTGTATTTGGATGACATCCTCATATATAGCAAGACTTGGGCAGAACACTTGAAGCATATTCAGCAGGTTCTTCACACCCTATGGCAACACAAACTATATGCAAACTTGGAAAAATGCTCCTTCGACATGGGCAGGGACCATTACTTAGGCTACATTGTTGATCAGCATGGTGTGCATGTGGATCCAACCAAGATCTAGGTTATCTATGATTGGCCGGTCCCAACCACACTCGCTGAACTTTGGAGCTTCTTGGGCCTCACCAATTTCTATCACAGGTTCGTGTTGGGATTCTCTCATATCACATGGGCCCTCAGCTAAGTAACCAGGGGTGGTGGTAAGGAAAAATTTGTGTGGAGCATGTCCCAACAACAAGCCTTCGGTGAATTGAGGAAGCGTCTGATCTCATCCAAATTACTTTCATTACCGGACCTGGAGCATCCCTTTAAGATCGAGACAGATGCTTCAGACTATGTTGTGGGTGTCGTTCTCACTCAACACGGACACCCCATGGCATATCATAGTGAGACACTATCAAATGTTGTTCATAGATACCCTACTTATGACAAAGAAATGTACTCCATTATGCAATCATGACGCCAGTGGAGTCATTACATTCTTGGTAAGGAGACAATCATCCACACTGATCACAAGCCACTACAGTTCATCCATACCCAAGGAAAATTGCAAAATGACCGCCATCAGAAGTGGTCCAGATAATTACAATAGTTCCACCTCAACATAAAGTATAAAACAAGAAGTACCAACCAATTTTATAATTTCCTCATACAACCTCCAGTCGTGGCACTCACCATGGTGCTAGACTCTTGCATCCATGAGACCTTTAGATGGCCCCACCTCTATGAGACAGACTCTGACTTCTCCACCGCCTACGAAATGTTGGGCGCCAACTCAGTGGTCACTAATTTCCACATTCAGGATTGGTTGTTGTGTTGTCTAGGCCATCTCTGCGTTCCATCAATCATGCACACCAAGATGATTTTGGACGCTCACTACAGTCGGGTGGCATGACACTTTGGCGACAAAAACACAATGGCAATGTTGCAGAAACATTTATACTGGTCGAAACTTCGACAGAATGTCGACAAGTATATCAAGTCTTGCACCACCTGCGTTATTTCCAAGTTGAATACTAAGAAATAGGGATTGTACACCCCTCTTCCTACTCCTGACAGGTTGTGGGAATCCATCTCAATGGACCACATGTCGGGCCTCCCGTCCACTAAGAGGGGAAATGACTATTTTTTTGTGGTTGTTGATCACTTTTCCAAGATGGTGATTCTAGCCACATGCAAGAAGAAGATCACATCAGAAGCCACTTCCAAGATCTTCTTTGAATGAGTATGGGTATATTTTGGGATCCCACAAACCATTATCTCAGACCGTGATAGTTGGTTCCTCATCACATTTTGGTCAAGCCTCTAGTCACTATTGGATACCAAGCTCACCAAATCCACTTACTTCCACCCCCAAACAGATGGCCAAATTGAGGTCCTTAATCAGATGATCATACATATATTTTGCATGTACAATTAAAAACGCCCCCACACATGGGATGAGAGTCTTCCCTATGTCCAACATAGCTACAACCTAGCCCTTCATAGCTCGACTAGCCATAGCCCCTTTCAGGTGGGATTGGGATTCCAACCATTGGGCCCCATGGATGTTACACTATCCCTGGAGACGACCTCAGACAACTCATCTCCTGCTCCACCAGAAGATGAAAAATCCACCCAGTTCATTGAGCAGATCCATCACATCCACCAACAGGTTCAGGCTATTCTACAGAAATCTAATTCCAAGTACAAGCAGCACCATGATCAACATCGGGTGCCACATAAGTTTTAGGTGGGCGACAAAGTTTGGTTTCACTTGTAGAAAGAACACCTTACAGGGACCACTCTGTTATGGTTCGTAAATCATCACCAAGTATGTGGATGAAAATTATTTTGAGCTCAACATTCCCCCTTTCCTTGGCCTGCACCCAGTCTTCAATGTGGCTCTCCTTCGGCCATATTTCCCACCATTATTGGACACCTCAGAGATAGCAGAGCAATTGACACCAATAGAGATCAACCCTGAATGCATGAAATAGGCATCCAATGATCATATTTTTGACACACTGATCAAGGGCACTCGACAACAAAGGATCAATCTTTATCGAGTCGCCAAAACAGGGCAGCTCCTGCACAAAGGCAACTAGCTCACCCGGGGCCAAATTCAGCAGAAATTTCCTCATCTGATGGGGGAACTCAATGTAATGGATACCATTGATTCCTAAGGAGGGAGGATTGATCTAGGTGGATATCAGTGGCCACCCACCTATTCCACTAGCTCGAAAAACATTTTTCCACCTTGGCAGTTTTTCAGCAGTTTTTTGGGTTCCAAACTTTTGGGGTCGTTTTGAGTCCCTAAACAACATTTTATGGGGATTTGTGGCCCAAGTGACTGCAAAAGACATTGTCTTGGGCCAGTTGAAAATTTTTCTTCTCGGTTATACATTTCCAACGAGCTATCATGCGCCTAAAACGGAGATCGTATGCAAAAGTTACGACCCCGGGAAGTTGATGTACTAACTTACCCAAACAGGGCCCACATGACTTTTGGTGCTTCATCACCTAGGGTTAGGTTTTTTGATGTCTAGGGTTTTTGACATTCCTGTTTATTGTAAAAATTACTTTAGAGCCTCATGGTAATCAGATTCTGGTGAATGAGCGCAGTCGTCACATCTCTTCTCAAAGATAAGTCGGCACCATTCTAGCAAGCTTGTTTATGATTTTTGAAACTCCTGTTTATTGTAAAAAGGCCTTGAGAGCCTCATTGTAATCATATTCTTGAAAATGATCGCAACCGTCACATCTCTTCTCAGAGATAAGCCGGCACCATTCCACCAAGCTTGTTTTCTGCTGCATTTTACAGTTTCAACTTATTTCCTTATTGAATAGAAAACCAGTTTTACTGTATCTTTGTTATTATGTGTTAATCATCTTTTAATAATATGTATTCATTTCATTATGCACATAAAATCCGGATCAATTCAAATCACCTTGGGACATCTATGTAGGCACGTGAGGTTGGTTTCCGACCATTTGACGAGTGAGTAATTTCTACAAAATTTTACAAGCTCACATGTTGACTTCAATATCAAGGGTTGGGAAATGTGTAGGGTGAGGTGAATATGGGGGTGATGGTGGGATTCATTGTGGGGTGACTTCAATATAAATTTATATTAAACCTTCCACAAAATCAAACAAAATTTATTGTTCGGTTTGAATGGGGTTTATGTCTGGGAAACTGAGGTGCAATAAGAAACTATCCAATCTCTCGAGTGTATTCTAGGGTGAGATGACATAAATAATTCACCTTTGAATGAGGAACTATGTAAAGGTTTTCAAGAGGTGGCTTGGGATTTTGAAAATAAGTTTCACTGTCTTCAAACACAATATCTAGGTCTAAGTTATCACCTCATGTAGAGATATGGTTGGGTTTAGGTTCACATTTTGAGGGTTCAGATTTGTTGGATTATTGATAAGGGGGGGTGAATCAGTAATAGAGAAATATAATATATTTTAACCATATAATCTAAGTGTTATACCAATGTAGCATTATCATCCAATAACTGCAGAGTAAATAAGAAATGAACAAATGAACAATCATACACATACACAATACACCAGTGTTTTATGTGGAAACCCAAAGTAGGACAAAACCACAGAATGTTTTTTCGTATATGTCTTGAAGAATTACATTCATTGGAAGCACCACCTTCCTTTGTTTTCCAGCTGCAACTGGAAGGAGGCTCCAACCCCCTAGTTTCTCAAACTACAACCTGAGGGAAACTCCAACTCCCCAATTCTCTAGATACAACTAGAAGGAGGCTACAACCCCCTATGATCTTTGGCTACAACCGGAAGGTGGCTACAACCACCTGTCCTTGCCCTGTCCAATCGCCTTGAAGTAGAATTAGGATGATGGAACCAATGTCACACTATCACTGTGAGATATATCGTTGTAAACTTGTACCAATAAACATGAACCATGCATCAACCACGCATCAACCTGTACCTCAACCTGTAATCAACTTGTACCATAAACAAGTGCATCAACCACACATCAACCTGTACCTCAACCTGTAATCAACTTGTACCATAAACAAGTGCATCAACCATGCACAAACCTGTAATCAACTTGTACCATAAACAAGTGCATCCAACCATGTATCAAGTATGTACCAATCACGTATCAACTACTTATCAACTATGACTCATCAATATGTACCAACATCATCAACTATACA
>SNQJ01S0034520.1:65384-88817 GCA_010110895.2 Picea sitchensis
GTTACCTTCTAACCATCTTAAACCACTTTCCTTATTTTAGGGCTAACCCACTTCTAACCACTTGTCAACTTAGTAATTTCTCCATTAACTTTATTATTTAAATAATTTATTTTGTATTCACTTTGAATTATAGTACACTCATTACTTCACTTTATTATTTACCTTCTGAAAATCTCTTTAACCAGTTTTACTACTTTGACCTTTTGGGGCTTCTAGATGACTCGTGAGGGTTCTACAACTTCACATGGCCATAACTCTCTAACCATGAGGAGTTATGTGACGTTCCACATACCACTAGAAATGGCATGACATATAATATCCATATAGAATAGTATAACCTGCAAATATATCAAAACTCATACCATTCTCCATCAAACAAACTTGGTTCCATTACACAAACATGGGTTCTCCAACTTCCTTCAAGGGTTGACATCAATGACAACCAACCTTAATCAACAGGGTTCACATTTTAAAGTTCAGAAACATGATCGCTTGAAGAGTGAGTGTTTATACTAGACATACAAACGGATTTTAAGGGTCAAAAAGTTGAGAGTCAACAATAATTGATGATTTTCCTTTTGAAAGATAGTGGGCCCACATTTCCTTGTTGTCCATGATTTGTCATTATTTTTGTTAAAAAAAAAAAATCATCATTATCTTACATTACTTTGATAGTTTCATGTCAACGTTTTCTTGAATTTGACCTTTCGTTATTTCCATGGTGGATTTCCTTTCTTGCATAAATCATCTTCTCAACTATCGTTATTGCCAACATTTGAGACATTAATTCACTTTACCACCATTTCATCGAAATAGTAATGTTTGATAATAATGAAGCAAGGTGTATTTATACTGATAGTTGAAATAATTCTTACCTATTTTGATTCTCACATGGCAAGAATATACTTGAAAGTGTTCAGTCACCCCACAATCAAAACATTGCATCCATTAGATTGTGTGATTTACTCTGCTATTACAACACTTATCAAATAATAATGCATATGAAGACAAACATTGCATTCAATGCATTAACTAGGGTTTATTTCAAATTTTGATGATGATAGGTGTTTTCGGGAAAAAGGATGAGTAAAAATTTAGAGCAGTAAAACCTCATTCATGTCAAGCAAAGCATTGGTTGCATAGAAACACCATTCACAATTATCAAGCAAGAATTTCACTTTCAACGGTCTCTAAGTTGAACTTTAAACTCCCTGGAAACTTCAAAAGTCGAACAAAAGATAATCACATCAATGATAGAAATGACTTCAAGTAGAAGGAAAATTGAAATTTGAACTCTAAGGAAAGTATGAGGATAACCCCAATGCACTATAATCGGGGGAAACCAATCTGTTTTGCATTGGTTGCTTTAGACTCTTTTATGGAGTGACTTTCCATCTTTTGATTTTGATTAAAGTGATTTTCTTCTCCAATCATTGGAGCATATTTTCCATTTTTTACTTTGTTGGAGTGCACTCTTTACTTTTCATCGGAGTTAGAATTTCACTTTTGATGGATTTTGGTGGAATTCAAATTTCACTTTCGACAAAGTCCAATGGAGTTACAATTATACTTTCAACTATGATCAAAACCGAAAGTTTCATTTCGTAAACATTTTTACAGGGTGGTTTCGAATTTCAATCAAAATAAAATGCATGGACTCCTCTACTAACTTAAAGTAATCAGAGAGACTTCTGACTTTTGGCGATAGAAAAAGTGAAGTTTCAACTCTGAAAAAGTAAAAACTTCACTCCAATGTGATTTTAGAAAGTTACTTTGAATCTTTTGACTTAAAAAATTTCGAAGCTTTTAGAGAATCAAAACTCAAACAAAGAAAATAACTTGTTTTAGAGTAAAAATTTCATCATAATTCAAATATTCAAAAAGGGAGTTGAATATCAAAAGAATAAAATGAAAGTGATACCCAAAAATTCAAAGATTTTTTTGGGTGTGTTGAGGTCTCAACAAGATGGTAAACTGTTGTTTCCATTGGTTGTTAAACTTCTGGTGATCATAACTTATAACTACATTTGGAACTTCAATTCACAATAAAACCAAATTGTAAGGAATTCTTTTAGATTTATATTCATTATTTTTGTGAATTTTTTTATTGACATTTAATATGTCAAATTGGTATTTTGTGTGACAAAATATCTTTAAAAATATATAGGAATGGATAGTAATTTATATTTGTGGAGCCTTTTTTCAATTTTAGATATTTATTTTTGGCCAAACAAAAATGATATGATAATCTACATAGATTATACCATTGTGTCATTATTGTTTTGTTATCATTACATTAGAAAATATGTATTAATATTTTTTAATTTGGATCAACTATAAAATGTTGCACAAATGTATCACCTCTATGTGGAGCATGCCTATTACTTATATTTTGACTAAATTTAACATTCATAAAAATACACTTTTGAAGACGACAATTCAAGTTTTCGCATATCGACTTTTGCAATTTTTTAGCTTACACAACTTTAGAGACATTGAACTTTCCTTTTGTTAATTTGGGATGGGACTAAAGAGAAATACATAGATCTTTTAGAAAAAATAAATTAAAATTAGAAATTTATAACGAAATTGGGAAAAAATAATGTAAGAGGACAATAGATTCGACCCCAAATCTAATTGTATCATTTCCAACAACAAATTTGTAGAATTTGACAGAGTTTTCATCTTCCCAATGTGAAGAAACCCTAAAACTACGTTATTGCAACATTTTTTGGTATCTTTTAGCCAAAATTTATTATAAACTAACTTTGGCCTAAAATTAGTTTTGGTTGAAAGTTGTTTTTAACCTGATAAACTAAATTTTGATCAAGAGTTTAAAAAATTCGTTATCTTTCTTTCGTCTTTTGCTTCTCCCTTTTTATATGCTTCTCTTTGCTACTTCATTCTTCATTTCCATTTTCTATGTCAGTTTCTTTGTTGCTTCATCCTTCTCTGTCCTTGTCTCTTTTCTCTTCAATATGCCCTTTCCTTTTGCTTCTTCTACTCATGTCTAGGAGTCCATCTTCTTCTTTTATCTTGTCAAATTCCATCACTTGTTGCACTTCATAATAAGTTTGTCTTCTGGTTCATCTTGTTCTTATTTGTTTTCTTTTGTTGTCATCTTATTTCATGTACACCTACAACTTCTTTATCTTTTTATACCTGTCTAAATGTTGTTTGTTGGAGTGATGTCAAGGTCCAACAAGACAACCTATGACCATGGTTTGGAAAACTTAATTGACATACTAGTGTCATGATTTAACATGACTTGACTTTTGACTTTAATAATTTAAATGACTTTAATTTCACTTCCACTTTACTTTGGCACAAACTCTCAACTTGACTTTGACTTTTTACATCAACAAACTTGCATACAATCACTTGACCATGAATTTAAACATGGTGTAGACGAACATCAATCCTGCACCCAAACTTCTCATTTTCATAATACATTTTGAAATCATTTTTACTAGACAAACTATTGTGGACTAGGCCCTAGTTCGCAAAATTTTCACCATAACTCTTTCTTTCTTTCTCTTACAAAAACTCTTTCGTTCTTTCTCTTACAAAGATTATGGACCCTTTATGATCACTCTCATACAATAGATTCACATGGATTAAAAAAATTGTAAACTAAAATACCATGCTATATACAATACATATAACGCATACAACTTTAGCATCACCTTCATTAGCGCGGTTTGAATGAACCTAAACTAATAATAATAATAATAATAATAGGAAATTAAGGAAATAATGTAACCAATAGCTGAGTGTCATTGTCATTTCCATTGCAGGTTTGTCGTTGCCAATGGGCCTGTCCATAATCATGGGTAACACATATGATGTTTTTGGTGGTGTGAGGCTTATCCCATCGTCTCTTCTGCCACGAGGAGTTAGGAAAGGAGGTGTTGATCTCTTCTGTTTGGGAATTAATACAGTACCAAAACATGACTCTGCACTAGTGGTTATCCTTGACACAATATACACCCATTCTTTAGATCCCAACTTTCCCATTTCCACACTCCCAGACAAGGCTGCCATAGCCTCGATAGCAGCTTTCATGGTTTCTCGTTCTCCTTTCCTTAAAATTTTCATTATATTTTTTAGATATAAGTTCGGCTTCATATATTCATTGTAAAGACATAATTTCATAGTTCCATTATGATTTGGAATTGACACCCTTCATATCACACCATTGACTACATTATGTGCACAAATATGCATGACCACAATATGTTGAAACGTGTTGAACGATTCATTGATTTTAATGACGTCCATGACATCATCAAAAGAATAGAATCCCTAACTCATATTTCCACTCTTTTCAATGTTGAATCTTCTGTTGTGAATCTTGATTAGAAGACTAGCAATATGGTTGATCTTATCCTCGTCAAATAGTTGGTGCATGTTTTCAACCTTTATCCTCATAATTTGTACATTCCATGAAAAAGTGTCACTCCATATGCAAGTTCTTTCCTCTCAACCCCATTCAACTTTTGCCTCACTGCATAGATTAACAGGATCAATGTTTACTAAAGTCTCCAATGCATCAAATCAAAGCCTACTCTGTGAGCTTCCAATATTGGGGATGTCACTGAGAATAGTATTCTTGGTGGTTTTCCTATGGCTCATTCATCCGACTATCAAGAAACTGAAATAGTACCCTTGGACTATACTTCAAACCAAGTTGAATAATCTCGATTTCCAAGTCATAGGTTTTTTTTCTTTTCTTTTGCAGTTGATGCCTGCACATTGTGCAAACTTCCCCCTTTGCGATAATGCACGTAGATTGCACATGGATTCTTTCACTTGTGCTTCCACACAGATTCCCAACACAGGATTATATCTTTATCTCTCCAAATCTAGGCCAAATCGACTTAGGGCTACAACCTGTTTTAATGGCTCTTCCTGCGATTCTAACTCACATCCATGGAATTTTCTCGATTGACCTGCAGATCACTCCATGCTATGGAAAATTTACAAATGATGATTTTTTCGGCTGTGTCAGCAAAGACGGGCTCCTTCACAAACAATTTTTTCAAATATATCGATGACATGATTGTGAGAAGTTTCTTCATTCAACGCTTAATCCATGATTCTAGTTCAACCAAATATAATACCAGATTCTTCATTGTCACTTCACTCTCAATCCATGACTCTGGTTCAACCAAATATAATACCAGATTCTTCATTATCACTTCACGCCATGTCTTTCTCTTTTGCACACTTCCTCAATAACCAACAACAAATATATATAAACATTTAAGAAGTAGGGGCACCTAGAGTTTATACTCAAGAAACTCCTTAAAGGGAAAATTGTATTAATCAAACCATTACCATGTGTATTTCTATTGTATAATTGGTCATTTTATATAACAATAAATGACTATAACATCTACTTCATAATTATATGTTTAGTTCAACCATATACATAAAATGAATTTGGCATACAGTCTTGGATGTTATTCTAGTGGATTATATCTCTAGCTCTCCAAATTTGGGTCAGATCGAATTAGGGATACAACCTGTTTTAATGTCTCTTCCTACGATTCTAACTCACATCCATGGAATTTTCCCAATTGACCTGCAGATCACTCCATGCTATGGAAACTCTACAAGTGATTATTTTTTCGGTTGTGTCAGCAAAGACATATGCCTTTCCAAACAATTTTTTCAAATATATTGATGACATGATTGTGAGCAGTTTCTTCATTCAACGCTTCCATGATTCTGGTTCAACCAAATATAATACCATATTCTTCACTATCACTTCACTCTCAATCCATGACTCTGGTTCAACCAAATATAATACTAGATTATTCACTGTCACTTCACTCCATGTCATCATCTTTTGCATGCTTCCTCAATAAACAACAACAAATATATACAAACATTTAAGAAGTAGGGGCACCTAGAGTTTATACTCAAGAAACTCCTTAAAGGGTAAATTATATTAATCAAACCATGACCATGTGTATTTCTATTGTATAATTGGTCATTTTATATAACAATAAATGACTATAACATGTACTTCATAATTAGATGTTTAGTTCAACCATATACATAAAATAAATTTGGAATACACCCTTGGATGTTATTCTAGTGGATTATATCTCTAGCTCTCTAAATCTGGGCCAGATCGAATTAGGGCTATGACCCGTTTTAATCTCTCTTCCTATGATTCTAACTCACATCCATGGAATTTTCCCGATTGACCTGCAGATCACTCAATGCTATGGAAAATCTACAAGTGATGATTTTTTCGTTTGTGTCAGCAAAGACGGGTGCCTTCCCAAACAATTTTTTCAAATATATCGATGGCATGATTGGGAGAAGTTTCTTCATTCAACGCTTCCATGATTCTGGTTCAACCAAATATAATACCAGATTCTTCATTGTCACTTCACTCTCAATCTATGACTTTGGTTCAACCAAATACAATACCAGATTCTTCACTGTCACTTCACTCCATGCCTTCATCTCTTTCATGCTTCCTCAATAACCAACAACAAATATATACAAACAGTTAAGAAGGAGGGCACCTAGATTTTATACTCAAGAAACTCCTTAAAGGGGAAATTATATTAATCAAACCATTCTGATGTGTATTTCTATTGTACAATTGGTCATTTTATATGAAAATAAATGACTATAACATCTACTTCATAATTATATGTTTAGTTCAACCATATGCATAAACTATCTCCTTAAATATTTCCATGAATCTCTCAACCAATCTTCATTTCTAATTTTTCTCTTTTCTTCTCATATTTGATTCTTCTATAGAATTGTATGCTTAGTCTACATTATTACAAATCCATCATATTATTCATGATTCACAAGTAGGAGTTAATCCTTCATGGAGTTGATTCTAAACTATTCATCCAATGCAGATCAATTGGTAAACTGCTTCAGATGCTTCACGCTAAGCGTAAACTATTCTCCCTTTCCAACAAGATATTTTTAGATGAGGAGCTCCCTCATTCCCAATTTGCAGAGATAAAACACTCTAGGAATCTGGTAGTAGCAACACGATAGGCAGGGAAATGGGTGGTCATTCTAACATCCTGACCATCATCCAGGATCCCCCCTAGCTATTCCTGACCGAGAATCTCTAAATGAGCATCTCATTTGGGGAGGCAACAAGGTTTGGTTACATCAGTAGGTTGTTGGAACAACGAGTATTTTTTTTCATCTCTAGGCATGATCTCTAATACTATTGGTACATCTGATATCCTCTTTATCACTAAGACCCACGCGAATCCTATTCGGCCACTCCCAAAATAGTAGGCTATCATTGGTTTTTAGCTTGTCGACATGAGACCATATTTTTAGGTGGTGTTAGAGGTTTAGGTGGAGTTTCCTACTTGACTAGGGACTCCCTCTGAGATAAGGTTTCTGTAGTGGCTTCAGATAAGTTTGATAGGTTCATTTGAATTCAACTAAGTGGATCAACCTCCCTCTCCAGAGACATATATGTGGAAATTTATTACTTTCCCTACTATTTCATCTTAGTTTGTCATCCACAGTGACTCCAATAGAGACCCCTATTTGGACCTATATGATGGCATCATTTAGTACTCAACATTGGAAGATATCATCTTATTAGGTGACTTCAATGCCTGTACCAAATCTCTTTAGATTCATCTCCATGATCACTCAAAGGAGGTGTTTTGCATTTAGGAAATAGGTCCAGATTCAGTAAGACTTTAGCAGACATTTGATGATGCCTCTAGACCTCTTACTGGTTATGGTAGGCATCTCTTGCAGCTCAGTGAATCCCATGATCTATCAATCCTAAACGACCTTCCCTACTTCATGGAGTCTGTCTCCTTCACGTGTCAACTCTACACAGTTTTCCCACAGTCTTGGTCACATCACATTATTCACCTAATCCAAAAATAGAGCTCTAGTATAGATCTCAATAATTACAGGATGATATGGTAGGCCACATGTTTTCCAAACTCTATGCTATGGCCCTCCATCTGAATTTATCTAGGGATCTTGACCTGGGGATCGATAGTCTAGTGCTCAGGTCAAAATCCAACCTATACCTAGGGGATAGGTTGGATTTTGACCTGAGAACTAGACTATTGATCACATCCTTGCACTATGGGCCATCATTGAGGAGGAGTGACATCGTTGTTCGAAAGTTTACTATTGCTTTGTGTACTTTTAGAAAGATTTTGATTTCGTCCCCACATAGGCTTTGTTCTAGAGACTCTAAGATATTGGCATCTCATAGACATTGTTGACCGCCATCATGTGCCTATATGAGTCGATCCTTGGCCATCTACACACAACACATGGGATTTCAAATTTTATCAAGAGTACAATTGGGATCAAGCATGGTTTCCCCCTGTCCCCCACATTGTTTGGGATCTACATTGACAATCTGGAGTCCTTCTTGCATGAGCACATCCAAGACAAATATGGGGGCCTTCTCCACCATGTCCTAATTTCTATCCTACTTTTCATGGATGATGTGATCATTTTGGCCTCATCTTGCGAAGGACTACTGATATAGTTGGATGCCCTGACCCTCTTTTGTGACCTTCATCAGTTAATGTTCAACCTAGGTAAAAACAAGGTCATGATTTTCAATGGGTCGAAGTAGATCCTCCTATATCACCATTTGTTTTTCAAAGGAGAGGATATTGAGATCACTTGCACATATTCTTATTTGGGTGTGTTGTTCACAGGACCTCACTTTAGTTTGTGACATGCAATTCAACCCCGATTCAACAAGGGCTATGGATCCTTGGCCCTTCTTGAGAGGCAGTGCTTCTATAACCATTTTTAGTACATATCATCCAAGATGTCGCTCATGGACACCCTTGTTTGGCCCACATTTATATACAGTTCATAAGTTTGGGGACCTAGTTTACTAGATTCAGATTGGCATTCAACAGAGAGATTACAAATCATCCTCCTTCACTGCATTATCAGAGGCAAGAAAACAATACCCCAACCCATTGTCCTTGTAGAGTTTGGTGTACACCCCTTTCAACTAGAGATAGTGTTTGGTCTCATCTAACTCCTACATAAAATTCGAAGTTTCGTTGATTCAATGAAGGGATGGGACCAATATCCATACTTGGCCTACTTCTCATCAAAGTCCAATGCATGAGCTAGTTATTTGGAACGTTCTTGATGCTAGTATGCTAGGGTCTCTAACCTTATAGCATCTATTGGAATTACAATGGATCATCTCCCTCCGTTTAGATATTCCTCGGATGCACCCGACAACCTCTTACCCACTAGACAAGAGATGAATACAATCATTTGCGAGGATATCTACATGCATTTTGTACAGGTCACTTGGATAAACCCTCCAGGTGGTTTACGTTAGAAGATGGATTTTTATTCTAAGTACTTCATCATTATGAGGAATGGACTCAATGTTCGACCCCATTATATAATTTACCATTACATGCACACTCTTTGAATCCCCCTAGGCCAGTCCATAGTTGGATCTCATAAACTATCGATTGAGACTAACCATTAGATTGATTGATTAAATTGGATTTACCATCTATGCCATATATGATAAATTGAAATTGAGGAGCACTTTATCATTCGTTGTCTAGTTTACTGTGAGATCCAAGGATGGTTCCACTATCTTTTTCAAAGAGATACACACTTGGAAATTTCTTTAGGTACCTTAACCAAACATTTTTGGATTTTTACATGCAAGAGAACCTCCATCTCCACTATTTTATCCTCCAGACACATCTACAACCTATACCATCTCCCACCTAGCAGATTACTTCATTTTTTGCGATGCTCCCAACCAAGGGAACCAAGTGGCAGATAGATAGAGATGACCCCATATCAGTGAGGACACATAGAACTATTTCAACTTAAGTGAGACCCCAACGACATAGAAAGATCGGACCTCATAATAGCATATAGACTAGTCACCATATGATATCTTCCAGGCCAGAGTGACGATGTATTTCTTCTTGAAACATCACAACAATCCTTCAAGCACCTCTTTCGACTCTTCTTCTGGACAAACATATATTTTGAGTTTTCTCCATTCTGCCTCGAATGTTAGAAGAGATGGTTCCAGTAGAACAAGGTAGCCTAGTACCACTAACGACAGAGACTCTATATCAATTCACCTTATACAGCTCTCTTCTATATCACCTCTCCATCTTTGGAATTGGTTCTCTAGGGTTTAGATTACACTTCTTTTTAATTTTTAATTTCTTTCTTTTATAGAGGAGTTGTTTTAGCGCTCTCACTTAATATAAGCATATTTTTACCTCGTAGTATCATTGACCTACTTTGGTGGTCATTTGTGGGACATTAATAAATTTATCTTATCTTATATTTTTTAACATCATTCAACTCATTCTAAATTCTAAAAATATAATCAACATAATTTGTTGGCCAATACTTATTGTATTTATAATAATTAACTTAATTATTCAACAAGGTGATTTGGTTTCATACTCCCTAATCTTATTTTCTACATCTATGGCTTTATTTACATTGTCTTGGGAAATGGCTAATTCAGTAGAGGTAACGAAATCCAAACTTAGTTTTCTTGTATCCATCCCCATAGTTTCAATGGTGAGTATCACTTCAAAGTCCAGGTTATTTTTCCTTATTTTATGTTTCTATCTTATTATTTGCATCCTCTATTTATCAAATCAAAATAACTCTAAATCAACAACTTCATGTACAACGGTTGGAATAGGGTCATCACCTCTTGTAATCATGCCTAAACCAAAAGAATTTGAAAACGTTTGAGTAGTGAAGACTTCTTCCATATATGTTAGGTCTAGTTCCTATGTGTTTTTTTTACTAGTCTCTTGTGTCACCTCATTCCCTTCTTGTGTAACTTCCTCCAATTGAATGTTATCTAGATTTTGCTTTTCAGATTTTCCTCCATTTTTATCTATGCTTCCGCTCTTGCCTCAACTTCTTTTCTTGCTAATTCCTTAGTTTTTGTATCAACTTTGGCTTGTCTTTCCTCATCTTCCTTCTTATTTTCCAATTCTTCTTTCTTTGTAGAATTCCTATGTGCCTATTATTTTATTTTTCTTCAACATCTTCCTTGATCTTCTCTAATGCTTCCAATCTCTTATTTGTTTGTTCTTTCCTATTTTCTTGAAGGGCTTGTCTTTTAGCAATAACCCTTACAACTTATTCTTTTGTTTTTCTTTCCTTCTCCTCAAGAATCAATTGCAATTTGTCCAAAACCTCTACATATGTTAATGCTCTTTTGTAAGGTTTCTTAGCCTCATTCTCTTGATTTTTATAAGGAAAAGAGATCCTCACATATGTTATGTTTCTTGCAACAATTCCCAAGGGGTCATGCACTTAATCTCTTTCCAAATTGACATAATATGCCTCAACATTTTCCCCTTCCATCCTGGCCTAGGTGGAATCTATTATCATGTACATGCCTATATACAAAGGATAGGTTGGGTATAACTTCCTTTGATGTTTTATCAAGCAAGAATTAAATGCATGCAACATTTTTTGATATATATTATCTTGAATGACCAACATATTTAACACATAATCTAGCAACATATGAGGTTCTTGCATGGAACCATAAATCTTGTTGTATGAGGAATGTTCCTCCAAATACCAATATCCATTTTTTTCAACACCTCTAATGCTTCTAGTGATATCCTTGCGCATGGATTGTATAAAATAACTTCATAGCGGGGTGCCAAGAAAGCATCATAGATAAGTGCATATTGAAAATGGTACTCATTCTTCCATAAATATCTGCAATAAATTTCAACAAGAAGTTTATCTAGAGACCAAGACCAACCTAACCCTATGAATGTGTTATGTTATCACAAAGTATAGCACTTGTGCAAATCCTTCACAAGATGTTTGACTTGTGTAACAAATATAAGTAATTTCCACTATCACCTAGGCAAGTATTTCCCTCATTTTAGTGATGGATAGGTATCCAACACAATGGAGGCTTCCCTAGCAACCTGAAGGGATCCTATAGCAAGCTAAGAGAAAGTCTATGACCCCCTATATTGGTTGCTTGATTATCTAGGGTTGATTTAAGGGAAAGGTCAAAGTGAGTAAGGAAAGGTAATTAATTATGTGAGTGTAATGTATTGTTAATATGATTAAATATTTTATCTAAGCTAGAAAAATGAATTAAATGCCTCGAAAAACTAGCTATCAAGAGAAATATGGGAGCTGGAATAAACTTGCAATAAAAGACAAGATGTTTAAACATGTAACGATTTTATAACAACAACAATATACCAACTCTAAAATCAGCAAGAAAGTGAATGAATATATGCCAAATAAAAATGAAAATATGTGTAAACCATTAACTAATGATTGCATGAAGTAAAGAAAATAAAACTACGCTAATTGAGTGCAACATGACAAACCCTAATTAGTTGAAAATAAAATTATTGCAGCAATGACTATGTTGGATATGGTTCCAAACAATTAATGCAAAGCATTAGAATACTATGAATTCTATGGAATGAAGATGCAAATGCAAAATCCTAAAGCTAACACAAACAGTTGGGAGAGAGAGAGAGAGAGAGAGCTAAATTAGGGTTTTATATCACGTCCAAATGAGAAAGACTGGTGTTGTCTTGAGTCCTCGGGCATATGGAGTCAATGCAACACTCAATGCAGGGCAAAGGCAAGAGAAGACTTGAATATTAAGAACCCTAGGATTATACCATCATATTCCTAGGTTTATCTTATAAGAAAACAACCCTAAGCTTTATACAATCATAAACCCTAAGTGCCATCCTACTTATTCTATATAGTTTAGCAAGGAGATAAAGTGAAATAGGTTAAAACCTAGAATTTATACAATCATAAACCCTAGATTTCCAAGAAAGAGACAATTCTATGGGTATTTACAGTCACAATCCCTAACTTGACCCTAGATTCTTCAACAAAATAATATCGGCAAACAAGGGAAGGGGATAAGCATTATTGATCCTTCCTTAGGGTTGCTAACAAAGATAGTTCAAGAAAACAATATAACATGAAATTATTAACCATATAATATAGAATTCCCCAAAATATACCAATAACAAACACTTAAACTTGGAAAGAACACTTACTATGCCAAGTCGCTATGCATGAGGAAACCCTGGTTTCATGAAAATCCACCAATACAAGAGAAAACATCCACAATATCACTCAAAAAGTGTACATAATAGCTCCATGATGAGAAAATAAGATAACAAGGAAAGTATTAATGATTCTCCACAAGTGTGAGTTGTGATTTGAAAAATTAGGAGTGATAACCTCTTTATATGAGGAAACCTAGTACTATAACCCTAAAAAATCCCCTAAAACATAAAATATCCATGATACAAGTTGGATAGGTCATGATCGACCCCCAAAATATCCTCAATCATAAAAATATAACAAAGATACATCAAGAAATCCCATCAAAAGGTGACACATATGGTGTAGAATCCTCCAAAGGCCATCATGTCATGCTCTAAAGGTGAAAACATGCCTCCAAAGTCAATGTCCTTCCATGAAAAGGGTCAAGCACTATCAAAGGTCACATCTCTCACCCCAAGGGTCAAATCACATCTCCATATTATGCCAACTCACAATAGAGAAGGATCACCCCAAGCTTGGTTGGCTCAATTGGAATCCAAGCACGATGTCATCATCATAAGTGAAATGTCCAAGGGACAGGAGGTGATATCACAAGTGAAGAGGGCTCCATAACCTCTCCAAATAGGTGTGTCATGATCTCCAAGTTCCACATCATCACATCAAACCCTAATATGCTCAAGGATGTTATGTCCATCCTGTGGGCTTCCCACCCATCTGATGACCAATATGACCATATATGCAATATATGACCTCATTTTTCCATCGCCCAGGGTCTAATAGGTATGAGAAGGTGTCACAAGGTATGTCCAATCATCATAAGGCCCCACACCCTACATCAAGTATCCAACATCCTCTGAATGGCACACAACTTCTTGGGTGTCAACATGAAAACTTCCTCCAAAGGACCATGTCAAGGTGCACCATGACCAAACAAAACTCATAGAATCAAGTAAAACCAACAACTATAAGATATCATCGCCATTAGAATAATACAAAGTAATCCAACACTTAATACAAAAGACACATAAGAAATTCACATTAGGTATCTTCTTCAAACTTCACATTAGCTCAAGACTTTATGCAATTTGACAAGTTTATGTATGGGAGGACCATCAAAAGACCCTATTAGGTGTGTTAGTACCCAAGTAGAGGGATATTTCCCAATAAACCTATCAAGGTGAAAGTATGGTGAATGAAACGGTTGGGGTTAATTCATGGTGATGGAGTCATTAACATGCAAGGTACTATGCTTGGTCCATCTCCATGAGAGCCTTTGTAGAGGGAGCACTTGTTTCTTAAGATATCCTTTCCTTAGCAATGTGTGTATTCCAAACCCATTTTCTTGCCTTTTGATATTCTTTTTATGTATTGAAAGTCCCCTTTTCAAGTTTCAAGCATTTTATTCTTTCTTTTGTTTTCTTATTGGGATTAAATCCTTTTAATGGATATGCATTCAATGTATTATGACTAGTGAAAATCGCCTCATAGTGAGGGGGTAGAACTCAAGACGAGCTTTGGCTTTTAAATTGGTCATTTATTATCCCATCATTTATTATTTATTTTATAACATGCTCTCTTTTTCTTATTCATTTTTTCTAGCAGTTACATCAACCTCAAAATTGTGTCCCTTCTTCTCATAGGAGAATGAACCGCAAGACTTTTTGGTGTACATTTAACAACCACTACTAAATTTTAGTGCATTTCAAAAGGACCTAGGATGGAAAGTGTAAAGTATGGGGGGAACAATACATTACCCATATCAAATCCTTCCATTAGTATCCCTATTCCCCAAGAGTGACAGCACTAGACTAGGACACAAATGATGGCCATCAAGGTGAAACAAGGAAAAAGCATAACTTCCAAGCTTATGATTCATTATCTGACCTCAACCCATGATCCTCACCTAAATGCCTAATGCATTAAATATGAAACTTTATATGAAACAATGACTAGTGTACCTCATGTGTGTTGGACCACCATCATCAAATAAACAATGTTGACCAAGTGTAATGAGAAGATCTAGATGAGGCGGGAGGCATCCAAGGGGCAGTTGTCTGTGGAGAATATCGATCATTATAATCATCAGGATCATTGTCTTCATTGCGATCCATGAGATATGAAATCCTCTAGTTACCCCTAGGTGAGAGGTGGTAACATTTTAGAAGCACATATTACATCTAACATGAAGGTGGACAGGTAGAATTTTGTGACTCCTAAGGAAACACCTAGTTGAGCTCTGCTAATGGATTTTGCAAGTAAATTTGTAAGGATCAAAAATTAGTTGAAAATTATACCTCCTTAAGTAATTTCATACAAAATTGGAACCCAACCAATATTCACATGGGTTGAATCCTTTTCTATAAAGACTCTTTTGATCAATTGAGATGCCCATGTGTATCCTAACTAGAGGTGTGTTATCCCCAACTCCAAGGGATAATGAATAACATGATGTCTCGAGGCCCTTAGGTTGCAGACATGGAGTACCAAGAGACTTCTTGACTAGCAATATCTGCTCGCACAGAAAGAGACTCACCTCACCACCACAATTCCAGGTTCATCATGAGGATATCCACCACATCAACTAGCTTCCGAAAGACATTGGGTATTTCTCCATGATGTACAAGACAGGTATTATGGTGAGTGTCATTTCAATATTTCAGGCATTTGATTGTTTTTCATTTTAAACTTCTTTTGATTATGTAATGTATGCTTGGAAATTATGCTCTTTTTTTTGTTTCACTTTGGTGGTTGACAATGCACCCTAGTAAGTGGGTCACCCTTGGGGATAGGTTTGTTACTCGTAGGTCCTCTTGATGATTCATCATGCCATTCCCGACCATACTTGTCACTTTCCACACTTCATCCCCTCATCTCCTTACCATTATGTATTTCCAGGTCTACTGACCAAAGAAGGGTTTGTCCCTCATTTCCTGGGAAGAAGGGGTTCAAGGCCCATAGGCTTGTAGCTGGAAAAATATAAAATACAATCATGAACCTTCTAGATGCTCACCTAGGGATCCTGAGGAAAATGAAATTTCTCTTGTAATAAAATGATGGGACCCTTGAAAAATAACTAATACAAATGCCAACTGAGGTGGAGCATGTGTGGGCACGGTTTTTCATGCTTAGGTAGAAACCCCACATATGTTTTCAACTTGGGAAAGCATGATGTGACCAATGTAGAGTCAAGGTGAGCATTGTTTTTCATGCTTAGGTATAATCCCAACCTTGGCTTCAACCTGGAAACATCTTAAAAGAATAAAAGGCAATAAATGGGCTTGGAAAAAGGTTGCATTGAAAATGAAGGTGCAACAGACCCTCTACAAAGGCACTCATAAATGAGACACTACAATCCCTTGTATGTCATGAACCCCATGCCCAAGAGTCTTTCCCCCATCCATGTCACTTCATCCACATGACTTATAGAAAAGTCCCTTTGGGAAACACTCCTAAACTTGAGGTACAATTCACCCAATACGTCGCTTTGTCAACTGTCCCACACCTAAACTAGGAAAATTGTACAGGGTCTTTGAGCACTTGTTTATTTTGACGAGGTAGTTTGGATGTACAAACTTAGATGGATATTTATTGATTTTATTTACTCATCATGATGCATTTGACTTGAGATCCTTGGAGGGTGTATTCATTGTCCTTGTAGGACCTAGTTTGTGGACAATTTTAGAAGAACTAGTCTAGCTTGGGCTTCCTTGGGGATTGAAGCCCGCAGGTTGGATACCAAGGCACACATGCCAGATAATGATGATTTCATTTGGATTCTTGAGATGACACCATGGAAGACCTAATCCAACCTCTTACTATCCCAATGACTTACTCTTGAGGCTAAATCACCATACAAAGAGGGCTTGACATCACCTAGGGTTGAGGTTGTGATGGTAAAGTTGCTACTCATTAACACTTGGAACGATTTGGTGGGAGATGACTTGAGGAGGATATAGCACATAAGAGGGAGGATCTAAAATCCCTAACGACCTCAACCTTCTACTCCAATGACTTGTTCAAGGAGTCAAGACGTCACCCTTAGAGGGATGACATCGCTTTAGGGTTTTTATTGTGCATTTTTTTAAATTTAAATTT
The DNA here is from genome assembly GCA_010110895.2 of Picea sitchensis. NCBI lineage: Eukaryota > Viridiplantae > Streptophyta > Pinopsida > Pinales > Pinaceae > Picea > Picea sitchensis. Next base: position 82,578 of record SNQJ01S0034520.1, read on the forward strand.
GAAGTTAGCTTGTAAAGGGGAAAAGTAAGGTTTGTTGACCCTTTGCTTTGTGGTTTACCCTAAACTAAGTGTAAAAAATCTTGTTATAGGTTTTTGTATAAATAGAGATCATTTCTATCTCATTATGACATATCTCTCACATTGTGAGAGGACTACTTGTCTGAAATTTGCGCCCCTCTTGGGCAAATTCTCTCTCTCTCTCTCTCTCTCTCTCTCTCTCTCTCTCTCTCTCTCTCTCTCGCTTGTGATATGGTTTATATCTTTTATGATAAAGTGAAGTGGTGCGCTACTCTTGGAGAATCTTTCTATTTGCTTTGGAGATGAAAATTGCTTGGTAATTAGGGTTTTGTCTTGGCATTTTTTGGAATTGGCAAGTAAAAGTTGCACTTTTTTAGGTTTATTTCTTGTTCCATGATTTTTTTTTACTAGATCCTTGGAGGAGTATAAGGATTTACAACCTCCACCAACTTTTATCATTCTTGTTTGTTGAAAAGGTTATTGCAAAGGTTGCTAGGAGGTAAAAGGGTTTACACCCTCTTAGACTTTACCTTTTTGGGGTTGCTATCTCAAGGAAGTAAAAGGGCTTACACACATTGAGATTTAGTATTCCTTACCTAATACAAGAAGACTTCACAACCCATTTGGCAAGGCACTAATATTTTATTACATTGGAGAAATAAATTGGTTGCATTGGTAAACATGATTTTGAGAGATATTGGATTTGTTCAAGTTGGATCATTTTCTACATGTTATAAGCATTATTGTGCCCTAAGGGCGTCCTATTTTAGCTAAGAAAATTTCTTTTGTAATAAGTTTAATGCTACAGCCATTAGGGCTGTAGTAAACTTCACTTTATTTCATCGTTTACTCACTTTCCAACCATGGAAAATTACTTGTGAACCTAGATTATTGTTATATTGTTCATTGGCCATCTTTTTGACGGTTTACTAGTTGATTTCTATGGTTGGAAATTGTTGTTGTAGCATTTTTTTTCGACAGCCATAAGGCTGCCCTAATACATTGCTGATAACGTATTTTTGCAGCCCCGTTTTACCATCAAAAGTTGAGTTTAAGCATTGGAATATTGTCTACATGTTTTGGGATTAATTATCCAATAATCATTTGATGAATTTGATGGTTAATTGTGCAGTTGTTATAACTTTCTTATTGCTGATATAAATCTGATATATGTTGCAGTTCTGGAATAACATCTTAACTTGTTGATCCCCCACTGGTTTAGAGGCTAATCTTTCTATTTTTGGTCTTGTACAAGTTGAACTAATATTGTTTTGTAGGGATCAATCATTGGAAACCTCTTATTGCTTCCCAAGACCTCATTTCCATCCTCTTACCTCCTTCATCACTAACCATAGGGGTGGTTTACATTATATTTTCCTTTACCTCATCTCAATCCCTCTAGGGTCACTCGGGATTCCCCCCTTGTGTGGGATTTTTCCTTCACTAAAGTGAGGGGAGAGTTTATCTGAGGTGATAGTGGGTAAACTCTCTCACAGTTTTCCCACCTTTCTAGATTGGGTCGGGCTTTTCCCAACCTACATTTTGTGTGATAACATTTTGGTGCCATTTCCAGGGAGGATTTTGAATCCTTTTTCATTCTGTAATGACACTTTGGAAAGCTTCCATCTCAAATCCTTTACCCCTAGCTTGTATGGAAACTTCACTTGAAGTACATTCCCCTTCCACCCTTTATGAACTTTTCATAAATTTCATCTAGTGACTCCATTGAGGTATTACCCTGAGTAATAGAAACATGGCCTCATAGGGCTTACCATGGGAATTTCATAAGGTGTGCCCTTCTATTGATGTTCAAAATATCCCCGGATATCCAAATCATTTCCCTAAAGAGTGGAGGGAATTTTTTCCTAAATTTAATGGTGATCCAGCTTTAGCAGTCACCCATGTCGCCAATTATATGAAGTATGATTCAAGCTTAAATGTGCTACATGAAGATGTGTTGATGAAAATGTGTGTATCTTCACTGGAATCAAGTCAAAGGACTTGGATTTGACATTCATGTAATCCTAAGAGTATTCCATCTTCTAAAAAGCTCATTGAATAATTTATCATTCATTATCAATCATCTACTCAGAATTTGCAATATATTTTCCAAGAGCTCAAACAAGCTCTTTGCAAAGAAGGTTTTCCGGTGGATGACGAGACAATAAATGAAGAAGTGATTGAAGGAAAAATATATGAAGAAAGTGACCAAGAAGATCCCAATGAATTTTCTCATGTTGAAGATCCGGAAGAGACATTTGATGAAGATGAAGTGCTCATATCTTCCCTTCCACTTGATGAAGACATCCAAGCCTATGCTCCTCCTGCACATCAAGAAGAGAACATGATGAGTTGTGACCCTTTTGAAGATCTTGATGATTCTTTATTCCACGACTTTGGAAGTGAATAAGTATTAGAGGAACCCTTGGATGTGACAAATCCTTTTGAAAAAAGGAAAACAAATCACTATGTGTTAAGGATCAATCCCCTTGCAATGAAGAGGTGATGGAGGAGCATGTCCATAAAGAGAAAGAAGAATTCTGATGAATCGAAAGATGTTGAAACATCGCTATCTTTGATCCCGCTTGAAGAAGGAGAGGTTTTCCAACCTTGCTTTCCTCTTGTGCATGAAGTTGAAGAATCAATTAATCCCAGTGATGAATAAATTGAAGATCCAGTTGAAGCCGCCCTAGCCCATGCTCTTGTTGTACATGAAGACAAAGAGATGGTCATTTTAGTCACATTGAAGGTCTTATGAAAGAAACCTTGGATATGTTTGATGAACATATAGACACTTTCATACAAACTAGAACACGTAGATGGGATGTGGTTTGTTTCAGTTTTGATAAAGATCCCATTTACGACATTGAAGGTATCTCTCAAAAAAAATGGGTTGAGTTGTCATCTTGAGAGGATGATTCTTCATGCACATATCATTCAGATGATTGGCATCCTAGTGATGATATGATCACAGATTTGTTCTAGGATGATTCATCGCAACATACTCATGGATATTTCCAACCACCTCCATGCTCAGATATTGATGGATACCAAATCGTGGCCAGCCTAAAGCAGTCGAATACCACCCTACAAAGTGAAATAATATTCATCTTGAATCTTTTTACAGTGATTTGCGAATGAAGAGGCAATGTCTTTCTTTCTTCAGACATGAGACGGTTCCTTACCTCTTTTCTTCTTCTCTAAGGAATCATCGGGAATTCTTGGGATCTCTCATGTCTCCTCGGTTTTCAAGAAGAAACGATCATGCTAATGGGGATGAAGATGACCCATAGTCTAAATATTGTATCCCTCTTCAGAGATGGATTGATCGATCTTGTGGCTATCCTTTTGAGCAGGATTTTCAGGATGATCAAAATTGTGGCTATTATTTTCAGAAATATTTCCTCCCTCTCACCCATCTCCATTGGTTTCATTTGATGATTGATTATATGTCTATTTATGCTCATGATTATGTTCTCAACTTATCCTTATTGTATTACATGATTAAGCATAGGGGGGTACCTTAATGAAATGATGAACAGATGGTTGCACTAGTTTTATGACTTCACCTGACATCACCTATCACTTGATCTTCAGGGCCCCTAGTAAGTAGGTAGGTCATCTTGATTTCTTGCATTTTCATATTGATTTATCATGGTAGTTTAGTTTCATTTAATATTTCATTTTTCTCTACTTACATATTGATTTCATCATATTGCCTGTCTAGTTTAGAATGTTCTGAAAAAATGCAATATTTTCTTTCTAGATTACTTTTCATTTTGAAATTTGATTATATGGACAAAGGATGAGTGACCCATCCTACACTTAACATTTTTTTGTTTCAGTATGTGTAGGCACAAGTCCACCAGGATATGTTGTGGTTCTCATGCACTCTGCGATGAGTACATGTACCTAAGTAGGATCTAGATGTTATCCCCAACTCTTAGGGATAACTAAAGAGATGATGTCTCGAGGCCCTCAGGTTGCATACATGGAGTACCAAGAGACATCTTGAGCATAATTTTCCACTTGCATAGATAGAGACCCACCTCACCACCATAGTTCCAGCTTCATCATGAGGGTATCCACCACATCATTTGAATTCTGGAAGACATTGGGTATTGCTCCATGATGTACAAGCCAGGTATTATGGTGAGTGTCATTTCAATATTTGAGCCATTTGAGTTTGTTCATTTTAAACTGTTTTTTATTATGTAACGTCTGCTTGGAAATTATGTTATTTTCCCTATTTTACTTTGGTGGTTAACATTGTTTCCTAGCAAGTAAGTCACCCTTGGGAATAGGTTTTCTAATAGGAGGTCCTCTTGACAAGTGATCGTGCCATTCCTGAACATACTTTTCACTTTCCACACTTCATCCCCTCATCTCCTTACCTTTTGGGATTTTCATATGTACTGACCTAAGAAGGGGTTGTCCCTCATTTCATGGGAAGAAGGGGTTGAAGGTCCTGAGGCTTGTAGCTGGAAAAAGATAAAATCCAATCATGAACCTTCTAGATACTCGCTCAGGGATCCCGAGGACAATAAAATGTTTCTTGTAAGAAACTAATGGGACCCGTGAAAAATAACTAATAAAAATGTCAACTAAGGTGGAGCATGTGTGGGCATTGTGTTTAATGCTTGGGTAGAAGCCCCACACATGTTTTCAACTTGGGGAAGCATGATGTGACCAGGGTAGAGTCAAGGTGAGAACTTTTTTTCATGCTTAGGTAGAATCCCCACCTTGGCTTCAACCTAGAAACATATTAAAATAATAAAAGGCAATAAATGGGCTTGGAAAAATGTTGCATTGAAAACGAAGGTGCAACACACCCTATACAAAGGCACCCGTAAATGAGACACTACAATCCCTTGTATTTCATGAACCCCATGCCAAAAATTATTGCCCCCATCCATGTCACTTCATCTACATGACTTATATAAAATTAACCTTTGGAAACACTCCTAAACTTGAGGTACGATTCACCCAATAGGTCGCTTTGGCAACCCTCCCACATCTAAATTGGGAAAAATGTATAGGGTCTTTAAGCACTTTTTTATTTTGACGAGGTAGTTTGGATGTACACACTTAGATGGATCTTTTATTGATTTGATTTACTCATCATGATGAATTTGAATTGATATCCTTGGAGGGCGTATTCATTGTCTTTGCAGGACCAAGTTGGTGCATAGTTTTGGAAGAACAAGCCTAGCATGGGCTTCCTTGGGGCTTGAAGCCCACAGGTTGGATACCAGCGCCCACATGTTGGATGATGATGATTTCCTTTGGAGGAATGAGATGAAACCATGGAATACCTAACCCAACCTCCTAATATCCCAATGACTTACTCTTTAGGAAAAAACACCATACAAAGAGGGCTTGACGTCACCTAGGGTTGAGGTTGTGGTGGTAGAGTTGTTATTCATTGATACTTGGAACAATTTGGTGCGAGATTAATTGAGGAGGATATAGCACATAAGAGGGAGGCTCTAGAAGCCCCAACAAACTCAACCTTCTACTCCAATGACTTGCTCAAGGAGTCAAGACGTCACCCTTAGAGGGCTGATGTCACTTTAGGGTTTTTATTGTGCATTTTTTTAAATTCAAATTTGAAGTTAGCTTGTAAAGGGGCTAAGTAAGGGTTTTTGATCACTTGCTTTTTGTTTTACCCTAAAATAAGTGGACAAACTCTTTTTATAGGTTTTTGTATAAATAGAGATCATTTATATCTCATTATGACATGTCTCTCCCACTGTGAGAGGACTACTTGGCTGAAATTTGTGCCCCACTTGGGAAAATACACTATCTCTCTCTCTTTTTTGATATGGTTTGCATATTTTCTAATGAAATGAATTGGTGCACTACTTTTGGAGGCTCTTTATATTTGCTTTGGTGATGAAAATTGCTTGGTAACTAGGGTTTTGTCTTGCCATTTTTTGGAATTGGTAAGGAAAATATGCACTTTGTTAGGTTTATTTCTTGTTCCATGTTTGTTATTGGCTAGATCCTTGGAGGAGTATAAGGATTTATAACCTCCACCAAGTTTTATCATTATTGTTTCTTGAAAAGGCTATTGTAAAGGTTGATAGGAGGAGTAAAAGGGTTTACACCCAACTAGACTTTACCTTGTCGGGGTTTCTATCTCAAGGGAGTAAAATGGCTTACACCCCTTGAGATTTAGTAGTCCTAACCTAATACAAGAATACTCCACAAACCATTTGG